>PVIU01003970.1:0-135157 GCA_004026605.1 Ondatra zibethicus
GAGAGCTTGGGGGAGTGGGAGGGTGGAGATAGAGGAAGGGCAGATGTTGGATCAGGGAAGAAGATATCTACATTAAGGGAGCCATTTTAGGGTTGGCAGGAGACTTGGCTCTAGGGGAGATCCCAGGTATCCCCGGGGATGTACCCTGCTAGGTCCTTGGCCAGCAGAGGAGAGGGTGCCTGAACTGGCCTTGTCCTATAGTCACACTGATGAATATCTTGATTATCACCATAGAAATTTCGTCCAATGGATGGAGATATAGACAGAAACCCACATCCACATCAGAGCAATGGACTGAGCTCCCAAGGTCCAGTTGAAGAACAGAAGGAGGGAGAAGATGAGCAAGGAAGTCAGGGCTGTGAGTGGTTGGTCCACCCAATGAGACAGTATGCCTGATCTAATGAGAGCTCACCAAATCCAGCTGGACTGGTACTGAATGATCATGTGATCAAACCGGACTCTGTAAATGTGGCTGCCAATGGAGACAGACTGAGAAGCCATCGATAATGGCATGGGGACCTCTCTCTTCTGCATGTAATGGCTTTTTGGGACCCTAGTTTACATGGATGCATACCTTCCTAGGCTGGGATGGAGGGGGAGGGCCTTCGACTTCCCACAGGGCAGGGTACCCTACTCTCTCTTAATGATGGAAGGGGAGGGAGGACAGTTAGTGGGGGGTGGGAGGGGAATGGGAAAGGGGAGGAAGTGTCAATTTTTGAATGGAAAAATAAAAAAAATCAAAAAAGAAGAATTTATTTGTTGACCATATGGGAGAGATAAATGATCTGCCGAATACTTAATTCTCAAAGTTTGGCCTGTCATGTAAGCAGTATTTTAGCATGACAGATTTTTCTCAGGCAGGTACTGTGATATGAAACAATAGATTGGAAGCTTCACTTGTAGAACTAACATTGTCAGCATACCCATTCATCTTGATTCCTTCTCTTCATAATGTCTTCATCTCTCATTGTGATGTCATCCTACATTATTAGTCCAGATAATGGCAGTGACACTTGTCTGGCCTATGAAAATCTATGTTGCTGAGTGGAAGCTATTATCTTTATGTCGTCAAGGCTGTTGCTTAAATAATTGCAATTATTAAAAACCACACTGTGCATCCATGAGTTAGAAAACGTCCTCATTCCTTTGTTCTGCCCACTGTAAGCAACTTTATCATAAGACATATGTGATTTCAGATCTGAGTTCTATTCTGTGAGCCAGGGCTACCAATATCTTCCCAGGGTATTGTTAAGCTTGAATGTGGTCAACTCTACCAGCACTTAGTACTCTGTTTGGAGGAAGAGTTTCATAGATGTCAGTTACTGCTGGTCCTGCACTTGATGTTGTTGACTTGTGTTGCCTGAATAAGTTATATGAGAGTCTAGTGTGGTTCTAAACAGTGGATGATCACAGTGGCCCACCACAGAGGGTTTCCCTTCAGGGGTGCTGCTGAACCTTCCGTTATGGAGGGAAGAGCTCAGCCATCTGCTGATACACACGGTCTGATGCTTTTCAGGATCTTTTGGGGACATGTCTTTCCTCCTGTTTGAGACAGACAGAAGTTTTCATCACAAGCAGAGTCTCCCAGTCATCAAAGAGGAAATGAAACAAGCAGCTTCTTACAGTGTAACTCAGAAAGAGCTCCAGAGCTCTCTGTTTTGCCTCTGACTGCAGTCCCTAATCTTGCAGCTCTGCTCAACCAGGCTTTGCTTACTCCATTCTAATTTTGCTAGGCTCTAAGTCTCATTGCAAGTATTTGAACACACCTTTCTCAGACAAACTGCTGCATCAGAAACCGTACCAATCTCCTGCCAGCCAGTGCTTTCTACAGTCCTGCAAAGCACATTGCCCAATGTTCAAAGACTGGCACCTGCCCCTAAGCAGCAGCCAGCTTTCTGTCGCATCCTGGTCCTTCTGTTCACACCAGTACATGCCATGGTTTGCCAAGATCCAGTTGTGCCACTGCCCATTTCCATTTGCTCTGAAATTATAGATTTCAATGAAATATTTCATAAACAAGTTTGATGCAAGTGTAAAAAAGAGCTGTTGATTCTCTGAATGCTTTGGAGACCCTAAGTCTGAGCTGCTGAAAAGCAACCTCTTATTTGGTTTGATGCAGTGACTCCATCAACTTTGGGTTGGAGGCAACTGTGAAATGGAACAGGGTATAGATTCAGATCATTTCATAAAGGACCTTGCTTTAAAGGAATTGAGCCTGTGACTCAGAGTCAGTTATAATATGACTTGTTTATGCAATGCAAATGTTGATCCTTGGACCATAATTGTCAACCACATATCAAAACATTGTTGTCGGACTTAAGTTATAACTTAGGGGTAGCCATATGCATGAGGTTCAGTCCCAGTATGAGGGTAGAATGGAAAGGGTATGGACACAAAAATAATATAACACTCCTCTGCTCTCATCAGTGCCTTGGGTGTAGGCTCCATTAATATATTCTAAGTTATAATAACATTTCATTGTGTATCTGTTATTTTAAAGTAGTTCCCAATTTGACAATTATTTTCCATTAACTGATCAATTACCCATTTCATCAGACTGAATGAGAACAAGAATAAACTTCCAAATGTGAGAGATAAACATCTCTCAAAAAATGCATGCACTGTGCACAGCTCAAGGTATAGAAACACTGGCCAGTGATCGGGCAGGTTGTGCAAATAGGCTCACAAATAAATTTTTAGGCTCCTTTGTGTAGTTGGACATTTCTCTCCCACTTACTAGTTCCCAAATAACCACTCAGAGTCATAATATTTATTACAAATGCTTGGCCAATAGCTCAGGCTTGTTACTAGCCAACTCTTACACTTAAATTAACCTATATTTCTTATTATTTATACCTTGCCATGTGACTCATGGCTTGTTACCTTATTTTCTACATGCCCTGCTTCCTTGGAGGCTGGATGGCATCTCTGTTGACTCCACCCCTCTTCATCCTAGCATCCTCAGTTTGATTGTCCCACATAATTTTATCTTGCCTTCCTATAGGCCAATCAGCTTCTTTATTACCAATGAGAATAATACATATTCACAGTGTACAGAAGGATTATTCCACAGTGCCTCTGACTTCTTGCAATGAATCAAGTATCTACACTGAGAGTATAGTCTGTGAAAAAGAAATATATATGAATAGCATCCCATATTAACTAAGATTTATGGGTGGTTTTTCATTCACTCTATTCAATTTCCCAGCAGCCTATGTGAGGTAGAAATTATTATCCCTATTTTATAGAGGCTGCTAATGTTTGGAGAAGTTAATTTGAACCCAGTTACTTATAAGAAGCATAGCTCAAGTTGGTCCTATACCCAAATCCTGTGAGTTATCTATCAAGACTGATGTGTCTAATGGTTTGGATAGCAACATTGACTGACCTACTCTGTACTAATATCCAGATGCTGATATTATGCTTTGTGATAGCATTCTTAGCTTTTTGATTTGTGGAAGCTAATGCATCTGTAAAGCTAATGCATCCCAACAGGTTTCACCTGAATGTCACAAGGATGTTAGGTCACACACAGGGAACAATGGCTATTCAAGGGGCTGAGATAGCCCAGGATAATAATTTGTAATTAGGCCTCAGACCTGCAACATTCCAACCTCTCCACAATCATAGAAATTCTAATCATCTTTGGTAGACTGGTGCACTGTGTGTGTCTTCTCTCTGGGGAATGTACTTAACAATAGCAAATCCACTCTGACATGCATGAAGGCTCTGGCCTTGCCCTTAGCCTTTGAGAGGTTCCATCTTCTAACACTGTTAAATTGGGCCAGGAACTTTAGAGAACACCTCTATACCATTGTACCTTGTAAGTCGGGAATTTATCAAGCCATACAGCTTTTGAAAATCTTCAGCGCCCTCACTTCCTTTTGGCTGTGTCACTGCAAGCGAATGGGCACACTAAAATAGTCAGAATGAGCTGCTAGAACTGGAGGGGACAGCTTTTGGCAGTGCATGTCGTTTGCATTGTTGTAGCACCTGCTTGTTTTGATGCAAGATAAGGGTCTTGTCAAATTTTCCATATTCTCTCTATTCAAAGGGAAGTCATTTGGCTAACTCTGGTCCCTCTGCTCTGCAATTTGGGACATGGAATGTCAGCTCAGCTAGCATGGCTTTATCATTAAATCATTGTTGACCATTTCAAGTTAGTTTTGAAACAAATACATATGCTTGTTTTTATTTTCTTTTTTCTTTTTTTGCTTTCCAGTCTATTAGGGGAAAAGAACAAAGAAGAAGAGAGAGCTTAGCATTTGAGTAAAGTCAGGGGAAAAAAAGCATCCTGGCAGCTTTGGTCAGTGCAGCAAAATTTTCCTGTAATGAACCAGTCTGATTTACCTGAGTGGTTAGTTAACTACCTACCTATCAAGATGTTATTCCTTGGCTCTCGAGAACTGGAACTAGGGATGACAAGTCTTATAGTCACTGATTTAAATGAAGAAGAACAATACATATCTGTGTACCCAAGGGATGATGTAACCCACTACTACAAAATTAATGTCTTCAAACAAGAAATCTTTTCCTACATTTACAGAGGTTGGGATTTGAAATCTATCAGCAGGAGCATTTTTTTTCTAAAGACTGCAGGGCAGATCTATTCTATGCCTTTCTCTTTGTTACTGTTGTTGCTGGCTAACTCTGTATACTCAGACTTCCAGACAAATTGTTCCCATCTCTACCTACATCATTCCATGACATTGTCTCTCTGTGACTGTTTATTCTTTTTTCATAAGAATGATAGTCTTATGTGTAAGACCTGATCTTAATGAACTATGACCTTAACATAATTACATCCTCAAAGACTATCTTTCCAAAGAAGAGCATAGTCACTGTTTGGTTTAATCTTAAGAAAAGCTGTTCTGCCAACACAAAGAACTCCAATCAAACCAGATTAGACAAAATTAAAATTCCCATGTTTAATAAATGCGACACTCTTGGGTGGACTGTGACAGCATGGCAGGAAGAGGAGCCCATGCAAACCTGAAACTAAGTGCTCCTTTTTCAGTGTGAGCCTGTGGAAGTGGTCCTGGATCTCCCCAGGGAGGGGTTAGTGCTTGGCAGGCTGAGAGTTGGAGTCCAAGAACTTGGCAGGCTGGGAATTGGAGTCCAAGTGTTTGGCAGGCTGGGATGACCCTTCCAATTCAATGTTACATTCTAAACTCTTTGGATATAGGGGTGTGGTAGAGGGCTGGAGCCTCACGTTGACTAAACAGTCATATAAACAGTACATATAAACTGTATATAAACAGTCATATAAGCAGTATATAAACGGAGGGTTTTGGCATCAGATGTGTAGACTGAGGGCTTTAGCAATAGATTCATAAAACTGATGGCTGCTGTGGACAATGGTTTGTACCCTGTCAATTGTATTTTAATAAAATGCTGATTGGCCAGTAGCCAGGCAGGAAGTATAGAAGGGACAACCAGGCAGGAAGTAGAGGCAGGGCAACAAGAATAGGAGAATTCTGGGAAGAGGAAAGCTTGATCATCAGTCATGACCCAGCCACAGAAGAAGTAAGATGTGACTGCCTCGCTGAATAAGGTACCGAGCCATGTGGCTAGTAGCATTGACAAGAATAATGGGCTAATATAAGTTATAAGAGTTAATAAGAAGCCTGAGCTAATGGGCCAAACAGTTTATAACTAAGGTAGACCTCTGTGTGATTTCTTTGGGACTTAACCATTACGGGAACTGGACAGGAAAGAAAACCTCAGACAACAGATAACATGACAACACTATGGTTAAGTGGAAGGTGTTTATTATAGATATGAGGGTGAGAACAACCAGAGGCATCTAGAAAACTCCAGAGCAGAGAGAAAAAGGAGTAGACTGAACATGGCTAGCAGACTGGACTTGGGCATAAGAGGGGGGATGGGGAGTAAGAGAAAGAAAGAGAGGGGTGGAGAGAGAGAGAGAGAGAGAGAGAGAGAGAGAGAGAGAGAGAGAGAGAGAGAATAGAAGAAACCAGGAGCAAGGAATAAGAGGAGACCAAAAGAATGTATAGCCAAAATAGCAGTGTTATAATGAGAAATGAGAAGCCCATGAACTGGATAAGAAGAAATGTGAGGGAAACCCATATGTTGGATAAGTTCAGGGGAGGGGAAGGCCAGGATGTGAGCATGGGTTTTGAAATGTGTAATAGGTACTTGTGATACTGAGGGATCCTGGAGACCAGCATGTGCTTTGGTATGCTAATAAGCACCACCGATAGCCATTTATTGCTTCTGCAGTCATAAGGAAGAATGGTTTCTTTGGTGGGGAACTGGGTTTACAATTCCCAAGTAATGCTAGCTTTTTTCTAACTTTCAGAATTTGGAGGAGATGGGAGTTTCATTTGGAGCTGACTAGTAGCTGCTACTTAGGACTTAGCCTAGACTTATTGAAGACTCAACTCAATGCAAAACAATATGCATATATAATTTTTTGACTGGAAATGATACATATTTTGCATCCTGATATGTTTTCAGTTAGCAGGGTTTATGAGATAGCATTTTATATGAATTAGAGCTGACTTTTATTTCATAATAACCATTTGAAAATTTGAAACTCTATTAAAAGTATGTTTTTGACCATTAACCTTCCTCTATTATAAATACTTCTTAGATGTCCTGATTTTTAAAGTAACTTTTTCAATAACAGAGAGGTAGTGATGTAGCCTCCTTCTCTGCCACATATCCTAAAGGTACAGATGCTTTTACCATCAGTCTCTCCTATTTATGTATCATGTTATATCTCTTCTATCCCATGCACTCTTTTGGGCCCCGAAGACATACAAGTAAATGCACCTCAAATTCTTATCTCTGACAGATTTGCATTCTAGTGGTGAAGAATGCTAAGCAAGTTTGATCATAACCTGGCAAATGTTATGATCAAAGTTAGGAGAATTTGGCAGCAGGGAGAGATAAGATTCACATAGAAGACTTCCTGAGGGGACTAACCTTGACTGGAGGTTGGAAGGAAGCATAGGGAGGCCTCGGAGAGCAATTAATATGCAGTAAGAGGCATGGCAAGTCATGATGAGAGATGAAAATGTTCCCTTGTGCCATTGTTGGCTGAACTGTGTCAAACCAGTGTTCTCCTATGGTGAAGCTCTGGGTCCCATTATGATCATTTAGAAATAAAGGCTGCAGGAGGCACCTAGGATTAGATTAGGTGGTGAGCATGGGGCCTTCATGATGGAATGAATGTTCTATAGAAAGTCTCCCTCCCCCCTCACTTTCTCTTTCTCCTTCCCTGACCTCATTTCATCCCTAATCTGAATATCTGTCTCCTCTAAGGTTCTATGTTAATATTTAACCATAAGGGTGATATTAGAGGGTGGGGCCTTGGAGAAGTGGTTCGGAATTAAGAGTGGAGTGTTGTGGAATAATCTTTTTGTACACTTTGAAGATGTGTCACTCTGATTGGTTTAATAAAATGCTGAACAGCCAATAGCTAGGCAGGATATCCAAGTTCAGCGAATTCTGGGAAGAGGAAAGGCAGAGTCATCAGCCAGATGAGAGGAAGCAGTATGGGCAATACAGAGGAAAGGTAACCGAGCCACCTAAAAGGTCATAGATGAAAATATATGGGTTAATTTAAGTTATGAGAGCTAGATAGAAACAAGCCTAAGCTATCGAACAAGCATTCATAAAGTCTTCATGTTATTATTGATGAGCTGATGGTCCCAATCAAAAACATCAACAGTGGCGTCCTTAAAAATGGGTTTAGTTCCCTAAATTCAAAAGGCCCATGTGAGGAGCTGGTTAGCTTCTTTTGTTTGCCTCCCTGGAAGAGATCCCTCACTGGAACCAGACCATGTTCACAGCCTGATCTTGGCTTCCTACAATTTTAGAAGGGCAAAAGAAAAATTCCCATAGTCTAAGTCTCTTTGTCTGTGATGTTTTCATGTGAGCATCTCATGCTGACTGAGATAAGAATGGACCACTAAGTACCTCTTTGTATTTGGGTGATGAATGATTGGAAGCATCACGCCAGACCCTGGCCTGGGAGTTGCATTTGGTTCGAACTCCAACTCCCAGCCTGCCAAGCGCTGACCCCTCCCTGGGGAGGGTCAGGACCACTCCCACAGGCTGCTTAAGTGGTTGTGGGTTTGCATGGGCTCTTCTCCCCACCATGCCTCCTTGGTACATCTGAGAGTGCCGCATTTATTAAACACAGGCATTTTAATTCGGTCTAATCTGGTTTGATGGGAGTTCTTTGCATTGGCAGAGCAGCTTTTCTTAAGATTAAACCAAACAGGTGATTTGCTGAGTTTTACTCCTAGAATGCAGTCTGGTAAAGACTGCGTGTTATGCAATACAAGAAATCTTTAAGAAAGGAAAAGAGAGGAAAGAAAGAAAGAAAAGAAAAATATTTTTGGTGAAGTACTTCAAACACTGTAAATGAGCATACATTTCTACTTGTAGATTCATAACCATCTCCTACTATTAAAGGCTTTAGAATATCTTGTTGAAAGGAAACTCATATTACTTTATTTTAGCATTTTCAAACCTCTTTGTTAGCAAAACTGCAGATTAAAACTATGAATCTCAGGGTTTCCTAGGCCTGCATTGTTATAGCTTCGGCTGGAGCTAACCATAGGAAAGGTGTCTGAGAGCTAACCTGAGTACCACCTCCCTAAGAGATGTCAGGAACCTCACCCCTCACAGTCCTCAGTGGAAATGTTGTGAAGCTGAAGTTCTAAGTTAAACAAGGCCTAAGAAGTAGGAATAATAACAAAAATTATTTTGAGAGGTTTATGAGATATAGTCAGTTGTTTTAAACAGGATGCAGTAATTATTTTCCCACACATGTCTTTGGAACCTACACAATTTGTTTCTAGAGGTGGATGTGGAAATCCTGAGTTAGATACTGTGCAGCAATGCCCAGTAGGTACATAATATTCAATTCTTTTTAGAGTAAGCTATGGCCATGTGACTTACTATTGTTTTTGTTTTTCTTGTTTTTTTTTTTTTAAGCACAACAGTCTCTTTTCTAAGAAAAGGAAAGTCTTGCTTTATTTCTTCCTTTTTCATGCTGATTGAACTTAAATCCATCTTGGATGAAGAGTTGACATGTTAAGGGCACAAGGGAGCAATAATTAGAGTAAAGGAGTCTAGGCTCCAAACATTGCCAAGGGATCAGATGCTTTCCCCTGGACTTGCTTTACAAAACCATAACTGAGTTTCTATCTTGTTCAAGCTTCTACAGTTTTTTTTCTTTTACATGGTCTTAAATGAAATTATAGCTTGTGCAAATGGAATGCATATTGAACAATTTGAAAAATTAGAATTAAATGTCCTGAAAGGGGCTGTACTGACAGACACGCTCATCAGCAGTGAATTGAGATTGCCTGGAAGAAAATTGAACTCATTATAGATGATGTGGTCTTTATTATTTTTATTCAAGAGAATTTTTAGCATTTTCAGAACCTTTACTTGTCACTCCCAAATCGATAGCACTCGCTAGAAAAGAAGTAGAATTGTGCAAACTTCTATGTGCATCTTGATTTGGCCACTGAGTGCTTCTGTATTGTGATCCTGAACTAAGATCATAATATAACCTTTTAGAGCACCAGCCTCCTAATTTATGAAACATGTTAAACATTCTACCTCTTCATGAGGAATAAACAATGCATGCGCCATATGTATCCTAAAACCTAATATAAAACATTCAACCAAATCATCTACTTGTGTTCCATACATATATCAATTATCTTGTTTTGTGAGTTATTGTATGGAATGCACTAATGAACAAACAGTGCCTAAAAGTAAATAGCTCATTAGACAGGTTGGGATAAAAGACATAGTCCCAAACACTGCTATGAAGAAATTCCCCTAAAGAAAAACTGTATCACAGGAATAAAAGATAGAATAGCTCATTCCTGTTATGCAGATAATAACAAGAAAGTCATTGGAAAGGTTTTGAAGAGTGGAAAATTTTCATCTGTAGAAATTATCAGGTGACTTAATTTTAACCTGGCTACCATAGCAGTGTCAAATGTTGGATTAGGAAGGTGTGGTGGCTTAAATGAGAATGTCCCCCATAAAACACTTGACCCCAAATTAGTGGCACTCTTTTAAAGGTTTTGGAACCTTTAGGAGGCAGAGCTTGACTGGAGGGCATATATTACGATGGGTGGGCTTTGAGAGTTTATAGCCATGCCTTATTTCTAGTTTGCTTTCTCTGTCTCATGACTGGGTTTTAGGACCAGATCTCTCAGCTTCCTGCTCTGGCTGCCTGCTGCCTGCTACCATACCTCCACCATAGTTGTGAACTGTCTCTGGAACTGTAAAGCCCAAATAAACTCTTCTTTCCATAAGTCACTTTTGCTCATGGCATTTTCTCATAACAGAAAGATAACTAATAAAGGAAATACAGATAAACTAGTAAGCTGGTGACTAAAGTAGAAGAAGCATGTTGAGAGAGAATGTTTGGCTACAGCAGAAAGATAAGATCAGATCCCAAAAAGATAACACCAAACAGTTTGCAAAGGTCCTTAGTACACCTGGGAATCTCTGGAGGGCCAGAGTCTGACTATAAAGGAAGAGAGATATCCAGGTGTTCATTGACAGTCTAACAGGGGTGCATCATGGACTTGACTACAGTAAGACAGAATGTGGCAGGTTGTGAACACCACCTAGGGTTGCCTAGTAACTATAGGAATGAGAAGGAATGTATAGCCTGAATAGAATATCTGTCATTTCCCCCTTGTTTTTTTCCAGTTATCATTTGGGAAACCCAAGAGCCTGATGGTTTTCTAGGTTTATAGACTAGTCAGGAAGTGGAACTATTATGAGTCGCCTTTAGACTTCTGCTCTTTGTCCATGAGGCAAATGTGTCTCTTAGCAACACATTTTGAACTTGGCAGCACTCAAAAATCTCTGTGAATGAATAAAGCAAAATGGAGGGAAGTGAGAGCATTGCATTAATGTAAGGAAGTGTGCTTGCTGGGTGTGTATTTACTGGACATGTGCCAGAAGTCCAAATCATAGAGAGCCAGTGAAATTGTGCAGCAGGAGAGTTGCTGTTGTGTTCAGAAAATAGAAAGTTCTTTCACTACCCTGCTTTGCAGTGTTAAATAGGACATGATCTTATTTTTTATTCATTTAGTATGTGTGTGGGAGGAAGCAGGACATGTTTGTGTGTGTGTGTGTGTGTGTGTGTGTGTGTGTGTGTGTATGTGAACACATGTGCTCACAAGTGTAAGCATATGTGGAGGGCAGAGGTTGATATCACATTATTTTCCTCATTTGTTTTCCACCTTAGTTTTTGATAGTCTTTTATTGCACTTGGGACTGCTTATTCAGTTTGGCTGTTGACTACTGAGCCTTTGGGATGCTTCTGTCTCCACCTGCCAGAATAGCCACTCCTGACTTTCCCATGGGTCCTAGATATCCAAACTTAGGCACCCACTAAACAGTATCCCCAGGCTCAGGTTGTCACTCTTTAGGCTCTAGGTAAGGTGTGGTCTGGATTACATTCTTTTCTAGAGTCTTGACTGCAGAAGAATGAGTCTACCTCCAAGTTCTCTCAGTTTTATTATTGGGAGCATCTGTCCCCATGTGTTTATCTATTATCTGTCTGTCTGTCTATCAATCATCTATCATCAATGTCCTCTATCTTGTGTGTATATCTATCTATCTATCTATCTATCTATCTATCTATCTATCTATCTATCATCTATTTATCTATCATCATCATTCCCTATCTGTCTGTCTGTCTATCTATCTACCTACCTACCTACCTACCTACTTACCTATCATCTATTTATCAGAAATTGTCATGCTATGATCTTAGTAAGTTCTTGACTCTTGTATGAGGCTGTTATCAACTCCCAGTGTCTACCTTTAGTCCTGTCTCCTGGTATTCTATAGAGACAGTTATGATGCCCCATCTCATTTCACTGGGGCTATCAATCAAAACACAGATGCTAAAATAAGTTTTCTAGGGACCTTGTATAATATAAAGTCACTTTAGGAATGAGCTATTTTTCCACATTTTGTTGGCTAGGAACAAACCACAGGTGTTCCTCCCGCCATGCACATGCACACATTATGGGTAAAGGAACTTACTACACAAAAGGGTGAACTCCAGAGGATGACTGGATTGGATACTTTTCATTTGGTTAGGATGCTCCACAGAATCAATTTTAAAGGAGGAAAGGTTAATTTTCAGCTTACAGTTTTAGAGGGTCCAGTCCATCCTGGTAGGCAAAACATGACAGAGTTAGTGGTGATGGGTGAATGCAGCTAGGCTGGGGCAGATATCTTGATGGATCAATAAGAAGAGAGCAAGGGCCAGAAGCAGAAGTACCATTTTGCAAACAGGTCAAAGAGTCTGGACTCCATAATAAAACATACCTTGTCTATTAAGCTATCCGACAGATAACTGCCAGATATGCCTCTCAGATATGGGTGACTAAAGATGGGCAAGGTCATTTATTAACAGAACCAGGGGAATTGAAGCAAAGATGGAGACAATTCTATGACACCCTATACAATGACCCTAATGCTGTCATTGTAGACTACGGTAAGAAACATTTTGGCAGCCACTTGTACACCAGAGATGATGAAGAAATATTAAATATTGACAGGAGCGAGATGGAGGAAGCTATCAAGAGAAAGAAACACAGAAAGGACCCAGGAGTGGAAGCCGTCAGAGTGGAAGATCTGGAGGTGGCTACAATAGGCTCAATAGGGACCACGGTACTTCTCAGACTCTTCAGAGAGCTATGGGAACATGAAGTGATTCCAATGGAATGGAAGCATTCAGTCATAATTCCCGTACACAAGAAGAAGGGCAAGCTGGATTGTTCAAATTACAGGGGCATTAGTTTGTTGTGCTATAGCAGCAAGATCTTCTCTCCCATTATCCTGCAAAAGATCAAGTGTTGAACAGAGGAAATCCTAGCAGAGGCCCAGTGAAGATTCAGAGATAACAGGCACACAATAGATCAGATCTTCTCTTTGAGGAAGCTGGCAGAAAAATATGAAGAATTTGGAAAAGACTTACATGTCTATTACATCAACTTCAGGAAGGGATTCGAAAGCATTTGAAGGAAAAGACTTTGGGAAAGAATGATGTTCTATAGGTAACCAGAGAAAATTATAAGAATACTAGAAAATGCCTATAAAGATACCTTTGTATCTATCAAAGTCTATGATCAATGACTAAGTGATCTGTTTAAGACAACCATAGGAGTGTTGCACTGTCCTCTCACCACTACTCTTTAATATATTCCTGAAATTAATAAATAGTAACAGCTCTGGAGAATGAGGAGATAGGTATGCAGATAGGTGGTGGGAAAAATCAACAACTTGTGTTTCACCGATAATACAGTACTACTTGCTAAAAGTCCAAATAAGCTTCAGACCATGGTAAATAAAGAGGTGGAAGTCAGTGAAAACCTTGGTATGAAAGTAAACATCGAGAAGACTGAGATACAACACACTGGAAGGGCGCACAAAGATTTTAACATTGTAATAAAGAATCAGAACCTCAAGCAAATGGTCAACTTTGTCTATCTGGGAGGAAACCTCAGTTCAAAGGAGCGAACTATTTCAGATGTCAAGAGATGGGTAGGGGTAGCAAGGGCTGTAATCCAGGCACTAGGAAAGGTTTGGTCAGCAAGAGACATAATGACAACAAAATTACAAGTATATGAGACACTTGTCTTCACCTGCCTTCTTTACAACTCTGAAACCTGGACAATGAAACACTCCTCAGAACAGCGGCAGAATGTGTTTGAGATGGCATGTCTCAGGAGGATTCTAGACATTACATGAAGAAATAGGCTGTGTGATGATGATATTAAGAAACATCTCCATCTACTGAAGGAAGTAAACTATAGGACACAGCAACAGTACTTGAGCGACTTTGGCCATGTTATGAGAATGAATGATGGCAGATACCCGAACATAGCACTGCTTGGAGGAGTGCACGGGATAAGGCGAAGAGGAAGGACCATAAAATGCTGGAGAGACAGCATAAAGGAAGACTGTGGAACCTCGAATATGACAATAACACAAGCATCTAGGATTGTCCAGGGTAGGAACAACTGGAGAACCACTGTCAATGGGCTGCCTGTGCATGCTTAAACACTGCCATGGCATAAATGATGATAATGATGAAAACTTAAATTGACCTCTTCTTATAAATGCCTAAACAGCATAAAACTTAAGGTCAAGCAGTCAGTTAGTCAACAAACTAAAAGTAGAGAGGCTCCATAGGACATATCAAATTAGGCAACTGTAGATCAGTTAAGTATTTTACTTGTTTCACCTGTTTCTCTTTAAAAGCTCTCACTTTGGGCTCTCACCTGAACCACTTCTTGTCTGGAGCTGGGGAATTTATGTATCATTATTTGCTCCAATAAACTTATAAAAATTTTATTGCTCTTCCGTGTACTTTTTCACAGAGTTTGTCCACCAGGGGAGGCATTAAAAAACAGTTATTCTAGGTCAACCTGTAATAGATCATGTTTAACTCTCAATCCACACTCCTGGGTACACAGTAAATAATTGAAATGTGAACTTGACAGAATTTTTGGCTCATTGAATGTGAAGAACATTGGTGTTTGGACAGTGTGATGGTTTGAAAGAAAATGACCCCAAAGTGAGTGGCACTATTAAGAGGTAAAACTTTGTTGGAATAGGTAAAGTGTGCCAGGGTGGAGGCAGACTTTGAGGTCTCCTATATGCTCAAGATACCATCCAGTGTCTTAGACTACTTCTTGTTGCCTGCAAAACAAGATATAGGACACTAGGGTACTTCCCCAGCATAGCATCTGCCTGCACACCACCATGTTGCACCATGATGATAATGGACTAAACCTCTGAAAATGTAAGCCAGTCCAACTAAATATTTTTCCTTTATAAGAGGTGCCATGGTCATTGTATCTCTTCACAGCAATGGAGACCCTAACTAACACAGATAGGAAGATTTAACAATCTGTCCTGGGTTCCTAGTCCAAGATAGTGGAATCAGATTCCATTAATCATGACCTAAAAACAAGTGGAAGAAATATTAATACTGAAGGAGATAGCAGTTTAACTCCTAAACATTAGGTAGGTGAAGGAACTTTGTAACAGTTGCCCATGTCCTTCAACAGAATGAGGATGGGTAAAGAACCACATTAAAATGATTCTGATTTGGTGGGTCTCAGATTGTGAGTTGGCATCTATATTTCTCAAAACCTCCTGGATAATGTAAATAAGGTCTCAGGAAGATACTCTAGTGGTAAGTTTGGATTAATATACATCAGTAGCCTCATTTATAACCACCTAAGGAATTTTGAAAAATCTACTCTCTTCACAGCTAATATTTTCACCATATTTAAGCATTTGCAAAGGATAGAGTTGGCAGTGTTGTCACTATATACATTCTAATTGTGACTTCTTTCCTTGAAATATCTACAGATGCATCAGCTATAGCTGATTCCCACCACCAGTAATTAGCGCTATACTTGAACAATGTTTCTTGCATAGCCCCAAATGTCATCATTGTTTTTCCACATTGCACTCATGTTTCCTTTCTATGTTTCCCATAAAATTTTATCTTAAAAGTGTGGTGTATTTGTACTGAGGATTTTCTTTTTTTATTGCTTTATAAATAATACCATTCAAAATTTCCTCTTCCTCACTTCCCCGCTTCCCCCACTCACCCTCACCCCAGTCTTAAGAGAGGGCAGGGTACCCTGCCCTGTGGGAAGTCCGAGGCTCTCCTACCTCCATCCAGGCCTAAGAAGGTGTGCATCCAAACAGACCACGATCCCAAAAAGCCAGTACATACAGTAGGGACAAATCCCAGTGCCATTATCATTGGCTTCTTAGTTAGCCCCCCCATTGTCAGCCACATTCAGAGAGTCTGCTTTGATCACATGCTAGTTTAGTTCCAGTCTAGCTGGACTTGGTGAGCTCCCATTAGATCAGGCACACTGTCTAAGTGGGTGGACCAACCCCTCACGGTCCTGACTTCCTTGCTCATCTTCTCCTTCCTTCTGCTCTTCAACTGGACCTAGGGAGCTCAGTCCAGTGCTCTAATGTGGGTCTCTGTCTCTACCTCCATCCATGAAGGTTCTATGGTGATATTCAAGATATTCATCAGTGTGATAATGGGACAAGGCCAGTTCAGGTACCCTCTCCTCTACTGCCAAAGGACCTAGCTGGGGACATCCCCATGGACACCTGGAAACCTCTCTAGAGCCAAGTCTCTTGGCAATCCTAATGGCTCCCTTAATTAAGACATCTTCTTCCCTGCTCCCATATCCACCCTTCCTCATTCTCAACCATCCCTCTCCCAAAATCTCTCCCCAATCCTCCCCTTCTCCCTTCTCTCTCCTGTAACATGAGGGCCTGCTTGTTGGGGTTTCTGTCCTGCTCAGTTCCAACAGCTGGCAAGTCACAAAGAAAATCACACAGAGGTCTCTTTAAGTTATAAACTGAATGGCCCATTAGCTCAGGCTTTGTATTAGCTCTTATAATGTATATTAACCCATTATCCTTATCTATGTTAGCCACATGGCTCAGTACCTTTTTCAGCAGGGCAGGTCACATCCTGCTTCTTCCGTGGTCCGGGCAGGACTGCCAAGGGAGCTTCCTACATCCCAGAATTCTATTCTTCTTGTCCCACCTCTACTTCTTGTCTGGTTGTCCCACCAATACATACTGCCTGGCTAATGGCCAATCAGCGTTTATTTAAAACATAATTGACAGAATATAGAGTTGTTCTTCACCACTCCAACCCTTATCCCCCACTCCACCGCCATGCTCCCAACTTTTGCCTGGCGATCTTATCTGCTTCCAATTTCCAGGAGGATCTATATATGTTTTTCTTTGGGTTCACTTTATTATTTAGCTTCTCTAGGATCTTGAACTATAGGCTCAATGTCCTTTGTTTATGGCTAGAATCCACTAATGAGTGAGTACATACCATATTCCTATTTTTGGTTCTGGATTATCTTACTCAGGATAGTGTTTTCTATTTCAGTCCAATTGCATGCAAAATTCAAGATGTCATTTTTTAATTGGGTTATTTAAAATTTTAATGTCTAGTTTCTTGAGTTCTTTATATATTTTGGAGATCAGACCTTTTTTTGATGTGGGGTTGTTGAACATCTTCTCCCATTCAGTAGGTTGCCTTTTTGTCTTAATGACAGTGTCCTTTGCTTTACAGAAGCTTCTCCGTTTCAGGAGGTCCCATTTATTCATTGTTGCTCTTATTGTCTGTGCTATGGGGTTATGCATAGGAAGTAGTCTCCTGTGCCCATGTGTTGCAGTCTATTTCCCAGTTTCTCTTCTATCAGGTTCCATGTGGTTGGATTTATATTGAGGTCTTTAATCCATTTGGACTTGAGTTTTGTGCATGGTGATAGATATGGATCTATTTTCATTCTTCTACAGGTTGACATCCAGTTATGCAAGCACCATTTGTTGAAGATGCTTTCTTTCTTCCATTGTACAATATTAGCTCCTTTGTCAAAACTCAGGGGTTCATAGGTTTGTGGATTAATATCTGGGTCTTCGATTCGATTCCATTGGTCAACATCTCTGTATTTATGCAAATACCAAGCTGTTTTCATTACTGTACCTCTGTAATAGAGTTTGAAGTTAGGGATGGTAATGCCTCTGAAAGTTCCTTTGTTGTATAGGATTGTTTTCGCTATCCTGGGTTTTTTATTTGCCCATATTTTTGGCTATCATAAAAGGTGATGTTTCTCTGATTTCTCTCTCTGCTTCTTTATCCTTTGTGTATAGGAGGGCTACTGATTTTTTTGAGTTGATCTTGTATCCTACCACATCACTGAAGGTATTAATCAGCTGTAGGAGGTCTTTGGTAGAGTTTTGGGGGTCACTTATGTATACTATCATATCATCTGCAAATATCGAAAGTTTGACTTTTTCCTTTCCAATTCAAATCCCCTTGATGTCCTTATGTTGTCTTATTGCTATTGCTAGAACTTCAAGCACTATATTGAAGAGATATGGAGAGAGTGGACAGCCTTGTCTTGTTCCTGATTTTAGTGGAATGGCTCTGAGTTTCTCTCCATTTAATTTGATGTTAGCTTTTGGCTTGCTGTATATTGCTTTTATTATATTTAGGTATGATCCTTGTATCCCTAATCTCTCCAAGACCTTTATCATAAAGGGGTGTTGAATTTTGTCAAATGCTTTTTCAGCATCTAATGAAATGATCATATGATATTTTTCTTTCAGTTTATTTATACGATGAGTTACATTGATAGATTTTCGTATGTTGAACCAGCCCTGCATCTCTGGGAATAAGCCTACTTGATCATAATAGGTAATTTTTAAATGTGTTCTTGGATTCGGTTTGCCAGTATTTTGTTGAGAATTTTTGCATCGATGTTCATGAGTGAGATTGGTTTGTAATTCTCTTTCTTGTTTGAGTCTTTGTGTGGTTTTGGTATCAGGGTAACTGTAGCTTCATAAAAAGAGTTTGGCAATGACTCTTCTGTTTCTATTATGTGGAACACATTAAGGAGTATAGGTATTAGCTCTTCTTGGAAGTTCTGGTAAAATTCTGCATTAAAACCATCTGGTCCCGGCCTTTTTTGGCTTGGAGGTTTTTGAGGACAGCTTCTATTTCCTCGAGACTTATAGGTCTATTTAAATTTTTAACCTGGTGTTGATTTAATTTTGGTATATGGTACTTATCTAAAAGACTGTCCATTTCTTGTACATTTTCCAATTTTGTGGCATACAGGCTTTTGTAGTAAGACCTAATGATTCTCTGAATTTCCTCAGTGTTTGTTGTTATGTCCCCCTTTTCATTTCTGATCTTGTTAATTTGCCTGTTCTCTCTCGCCTTTTGATTAGCATGGATAGGGGTTTGTCAATCTTGTTGATTTTCTCAAAGAACCAGCTTTTTGTTTCATTGATTCTTTAGATTGTTTTCTTTGTTTCTATTTTGTTGATTTCATCCCTCAGTTTGATTATTTCCAGTCTTATACTCCTCCTGGGTGAGACTGCTTCTTTTTTGTCTAGACCTTTCAGGTGTGCTCTTAAGTCTCTAATATGAGCTTTCTCTGTTTTCTTTATGAGGGCACTTAGTGTTATGAACTTTTCTCTTAGCACTGCTCACATAGTGTCCCATAGGTTTGGGTATGTTAGGTCTTTATTTTTGTTGAATTCAAAGAAGCCTTTAATTTCTTTCTGTATTTCTTCCTTTATTCAGGGGTGGTTAAGTAGTTGGCTGTTCAGTTTCCATGTGTTTGTAGGCTTTTGGGGGGATAGAATTGTTGTTAAATTCTAACTTTATTCCATGGTGATCTGATAAGACAGATGTGGTTACTGTAATTTTTTTTTTTGTATCCATGGATGTTTGCTTTGTTACCGAGTATGTGGTCAACTTTAGAGAATGTTCCATGAGATGCTGAGAAGAAGGTATATTCTTTCCTATTTGGGTGGAATGTTTTATAGATGTCTGTGAAGTCCATTTGATTCATTACATCCCTTAGTTCTCTTATTTCTCTGTTAAGTTTCTGTCTGGTTGACCTGTCCATTGGTGAGAGAGGAGTGTTGAAATCTCCTATTATTAGTGTGTAGGGTTTGATGTGTGCTTTGAGTTCTAGTAATGTTTCTTTTACATATGTGGGTGCTTTTAGATTAGGGGCATAGATATTCAGGGTTGAGACTTAATTTTGATGAATTGTTCTTATGAGTATAAAGTGTCCTTCTCCATCTCTTCTGATTGATTTTAGTTTAAAATCAATTTTGTTAGATATTAGTATAGTCACACCTGCTTGTTTCTTAGTTCCGTTTGATTGGAAAACCTTTTCCCAACCCTTTACACTGAGATAGTGTCTGTCTTTGAGGTTGAGGTGTGTTTCTCATAAATAGCAGAACGTTGGATCCTGTTTTCATATCCATTCTCTTAACCTTTGCCTTTTTATAGGTGAATTGAGTCCATTGATATTAAGTGATATTAATGACCAGTGGTTGTTAACTCCAGTTATTTTTTTTGGTGGTAGTGTTTGAGTGTTTCCCTTCTTTGAGTTGTGCTGGTGGAGGGTTGTCAGATGTCAGAGTTATTGTGTGTGTTGTTGGCTTCCTTGGGTTGTGGCTTTCCTTCTAGTACTTTCTGTAAGGCTGGGTTTGTGGCTACGTATTGTTGAAATCTGTTTTTGTCCTGGAATATCTTGTTTTCTCCATCAATGGTGAAAGAAAGCTTTGCTGGGAATGGTAGTCTGGGCTTGCATCTATGGTCTCTTAGTGTCTGCAGCACATCTCTCCAAGGCCTTCTGGCTTTAATGGTTCCCATAATGAAGTCAGGTATAATTCTGATAGGTTTACCTTTATATATTACTTGATATTTTTCTTTTGCAGTTCTTAATATTCTTTATTTATTGTATATGTTTTGATTATTATATGGTGAGGGGATTTTTTTTTGATCCAGTCTATTTGGTGTTCTGTAAGCTTCTTGTACCTTCATAGGAATATCTGTCTTTAGGTTGGGTAAGTTTTCTTCTATAATTTTGTTGAATATATTTTCTAGGCCTTTGAGCTGTATTCTCCTCCTTCTTCTAACCCTATTATTCTTAGATTTGGTTTTTTCATCGTGTCCTAGATTTCCTGGATGTTTTGTGTTAAGAATTTGTTGGATTTGCTGTTTTCTTTGATCAATGAGTTTATTTCTTCTATAGTCTCTTCAGTGCCTGAGATTCTTTCTTCTATCTCTTGTATTCTGTTGGTTATATTTGTCTCTGTATTTCCTTTTCATTTACCCAGGTTTTCCATATCCAGCCATCTCTCAGTTTGTGTTCTCTTTATTACCTCCATTTTGGTCTTCATGTCTTGAACTGTTTTCTTTACCTGTTTGATTGCTTTTTTTGGTTTTCTTGGGTATCTTTGAGTGATTTATTGATTTCTTCTAACTTTTTGTTTTTCTTCTTTTCCATTTCTTTAAGGGAGTGTTTCACATCCTGTTTAAGGGTCTCTATTATTTTCATAATATTATGTTTAAAGTCGATTTCTTCTACTTCTTCTGGGTTAGCGTGTTCAAGTCTTCCTGTTGCTTGTTCGCTGGATTCTGCTATTATCATCTTGCTTTTCAGGTTGTTGGAGGAATTCTTGCATTGGCACCTGCCCATCTCTTCCTTCCAATGCGGCCAGGAGAGTCTTGGCATATTGGTCCAATCTATGTACTTGGGAGTTTTTCTTGGTCTGCCTTCTCTTAGGTCCCCTCAGCACTGGAGCTGGCTTGCAGATCCCCTCCACCCTGAAGCAGGATGTGCTGGTGGATCTATGGACCCTTCAGATGAAATGGAGTGCTTCGCGGCAAGATGGGATGGGGTAAATAAAGAAAGCCAGTAGCCAGGGAGATGCCCCTCTATATGTCCAGGAACGTTTAGGGAATTGGAGGGGGCCTGTACTTTGTTTCTGGGACTGGCCGGCTGGGTGGCCACACACTCACCACTCCTGATGGATCTCCTCAGTACTGGAGCAGGGCCTCTTGCTGGGCCATGGACCTTGCAGACAAAAGGGTGGGCTTGGAGGGACAGGGTCGTGTGGAATAAATAAGCCCCTGCAGCAGGAGCACTCACCACTGGCTTCCCAGACCCTCAGCCCTGAAGCAGTCTGAGTTGGGGGATCCAAGGACCCCACAGATGGAAAGGAGTGCCTGGAGGCAAGACGAGAAGAGGGAAATAAAGAAAGCCAGTACCCAGGGAGACACCATGCTGGATGGCAAGAAACGTTTAGGGAATTGGAGGGGGCCTGTACTCCGTTCTTGTGACCATCCGGCCGGGTGGCCACACACTCACCACTCGGGATGGATCTCCTCAGTACAGGAACAGGGCCTCTTGCTGGGCCAAGAACCTCACAGACAAAAAAAGGCTGTACTGACATTTTTCATTGCTCACTTTGCTTAACTTCTCCAAATGCTTACTTACAATTTCAACTTTTAGAAGTTTAGAATATCTGATGTTCAAATCTCTTAGTGTTAAAATTTCTCCTCAGATTATTATGAATATGAACCCTTGACAATTGACCAAAGGAATTCATGATACAAATATTAGAAAATACTGAATGCAAGAGAATGGCACTGGGAATGTATATTGTAGTGAGATATTTGGAATTAGCCCATGAATCAAGAAGAAAATGATTCATTGTTGGAGATGAGAGGTGGCAACAGCAATCTCATCATTATTTTTCTGTTTTGAATTTTGAAACAATACTGTTACTTGATTCTATTATCACCTTTACAGGTGTAGACTAAACTTACAGAATAATAGCTTATCAAATAAGATCTTAAAGATGTATTAGTGGATGTGTTCTTTACATTTCCTTCACAGTGTTTGAAAGCAAAGGATTGGAGATCCCTGGATGATGTTGCTGTAGCAAGCACCAGGAAGTTGAGAGCTATGCTTTTCTTTTGATAGAAGGGAGAAGTTGGGGCAAAGGATATAAAAAGAATTGACATAATTTTGACCCTAGGTACTGTCTAAGGGGCACAGTTATTAAGGTAAAGAACATATTGAAATAGAGGATTTGAGGCCGGTCAGTGGTGGTACATGCCTCTAATCCCAGCACTTGGCAGGCAGAGGCAGGCAGGTCTCTGAGTTTGGGGCCAGTCTGGACTACAAAGAAAGTTCCAGGACAATCAGGGCTACACAGAGAAAACTTGTCTCAAAAAAATTGGAGATAGAGGATTTGTACATCTGCATATGTAAGTTTACAAATCCTACGAACGCCTTGGAACAGCTGGACATCAGAGAATCCAAGTATCCCGTTTCAAAGACTGTCATTCTAGAGAACTGAGAACCTGTGGTGCTCTGGGCAGAGGCCAGGCTAATGGGGAAACAGAGGGCTACATAGATATTTTTGCTGCACAGTCTGTTAATACAGACTTGTGGGAGTACAGCATGTATTGAAAGTTATTTTGGTCTATATATGGAAAAGGAGAAAAGGGACAAGTTACCAAACAAGAACACAGGGGGCTGGGAAATACAAAACTGCTTCACACCCTTGATGATGCCCATGTGTACTTAAGTGGCACATTTATAGCCCATGCTTATCTGAAAGAGTTGACTCCTGACTCAACAGCACTTTGTCAGATGGCTTCTCATTGCTCAGTATACAGTGTTCCTGAACTAACTAAATTCATTACTGTAATAGAGAGAAAAAGCAAGAAAGAAATCCAATTTGGCCCTTTTACTTAGTCTGGTTGACTCCAGAAGTTTCTTTCAACACTAAGGTGTTGATTCTGTGACTCAGTCACATTTTAAAGGTATGTAAAGTGAAGAGATGCATGGCTTCTCTCTCTCTCCATCTATCTCTCTCTCTTTCCCCCCCTCTCTCCTACTCATCTCTGTCTTTCATTCTTAGTATCAAAAAGGCCTGTTCATTACACATGGCTTGGAAAGGCCTTGTGTGTGCTTCATTTATTTTCACTGGGAGGTCACATGTGAGAAGACATTGCCATTAGATTAGTTGTGAAACTTTGCTTGTTTGTAACTTTATCAAATATTAACGGGGAAATGCCTGTAGCCCTGTGCTAGGGGATGCCTGTCTGAGCTGAGCAGACAGAAGACAAGCAGAGAATGGCAGGGTCATTGTAGAGACAGTCCTCCGTCTGACACCCCCAGCTCCATTATGGGCCTGCCGCTTTGATTTCTCTCCCTGTCTGGGCTTCAGACTTCTGTGTGCTCCATTGGTATCCCAATATGATCAAAGGCCTTGGGACATTTAAGCTTAAGCAGCAAGACATTCCTGAAAACAACTGTGGTTCAATATTTTCCATAGAACTAATAATAATTCTGCTGCCTTCACAACTATAAAGAGCAACAGATGCCTGGTGAAAAATGTACAGGAGATTGGATTTTCTTAGAATCACAAGGCTAGGAGAGAAGTCTCTTTGTTCATGTGAGTCTATATGTTTTCTTTTTTTTAATTCTCTGTATCCCAAGAGAAAATTGAGGGAAGGGTCATTTATAAAGTGTTCTAGATTCTTGTTTTTTTAGTTGCTACATCTGCTCTCCCACCTCTGTCCTATTTTTCCATTTCTGACCTAACCAAATGCGTCTGCACTCTTACCAGTGAAGTAGGTTAGAGATATGAATGCTACAGCTCAGCACAGCAGCAGGGAGGAGAAGCAAGGATGGAAACTGCAGTGCTGCAGACCTTCAATGCAGAAAGGCAAAGCCGTTTTTATTAGCGGCCAAAGCATACTCACCATGTGAAAGTCCTTGATTCTCAAAACTCAATGTAAATTTTTATATCTTTACCCACTTTTCTCTACAACTTAGATAAGATTCTTGAAGAAAAAAATTCCATCAAAGGCAAAGAACCACTAATATGATGTCTGATTTTGTTTACTTTTCTTGTTACCAAGGTGTGAGTGACTCTCACAGTTACACCAGGGAAGTTCAGAACTCGGGGCACTTTCTACTTCTGTCTTTTGACAACTGGGAAGTTCAACTAAACAAATACCAAACTATACTGAAATTCATGCCATGTGCCATGTCTTTCTTTGAAACAATGCTCTTGCCTCACCCCAGACAATCCTAGTTGCTTCTTTTCTCCTTCTCCTTCCCCTTGTCCTCCTCTTCCCCCTCCCCTATTCCTCCTCCTCCTCCTCTTTTAATAAAAAGTCTTTCAGAGACTCTAAGAATCCTTTCTCCTACAAAGGCTGACATCACTGCTATTCTCGTTTTCAATATTGACATTGTAGAGAAGGTCACTGTGACACAGAGAGAGAGAGGAGTTGCTTGCTTGAAGTCACTCAGGTGACATGTGGTATGGTGAAGTCTAAATTCATACAAGACAGCCTGTTGATGGAACTAGGCTCTGGTTTATCAAGCAGTTCCTCTTGGTAAAATTGCATCCATGGTGGTATGGCCAAGCTTTCAAATAAGCGTCCTAAGAAAGGTCATCAGGAGACTGGCCTCAAGAAGGGAGCAATGGGGTGAGATCCTGTAAGCTTGCTTTCCCAATATTCCTTTAGTTATCAACTTCTGGGATAATATTACGACAGCTACTTAATTCTTATTCTGTAAAATAGAAATTTATTACTTAAAATATTCACTTATGTCACTGAGGTTAAAATGAAAGATACAAAGGACTTTGTTATGGAAATAATGATACTGTTATAATGCTTGTAATTCCAGTGATAATTATGATATCATTAATATTAGAAACAAAATACTGATAATACTTCACGAATAAATGCAAAGAAGAAACCTGAATGCATAAATTCCTCCAGTCTCCTTGCTGGGAATGATCACTTTGTCTTAAACCTGCTTCTGACTGCCCAGCACTGCTTTCTTCCTGCTGCAGGTTTCTCTCATCAGCCCCTCTCTGACTCTTCTTCCCATCCCTTCTCTCACCTCTTTCTCTGTCTCCTTCCTCCCTTTTCCTTTCCTCTTTCCCCTCCCCTTTCTCCCTCCTCTGAATCCATCCCTGGACTACAAAGACAGCAGTGTGCCTGGGAGAGTGCCTTAGGGCTGCAGTGGGAGACGACGAAGATAAGATTTTTTTAACACACTCTGCCTTTTTGCAGCTGCTGCTTGGAAAGCAGGCTTCCTGCCATGTTGAGGCTGAACCTGCCAAGTGCCTTATCCTGGGCTGAGCCCCAGGACCTCAGCCACAGACGACTTTCTATGGTTTATTCCAAATGCAGTCCCTCGGCTGTGCTGCAAGCAGTCAATATCTCTTTCTGTAATAGGGAACTGGGCACATGAAATCTACCCGTTCATCCTCTACCTGCTGCCTCTTTATTTTCACCCAAATTGCGTTATTGCTCTTTAAGATGGGATCTTGCGGCATTCATCAAGTGTCTGTATGCCAAAGTTATGGGTATTAGGATAGTCTCAAATCCTCCAAGAGAGAGATCAGTTGAAAATCGTATCTAGGGGCTTATTAGCAAGATAGTAGGGAAGGTAGTTTTCTTCTCTAGAGACTGTAACCAGTTGAACCACATTGTTTAAATTTCTTGGTTCCTTATTATTAAAGATATTAACTCAAGGTATAAGGTTAGAAAAGTTGGATTTAGTTTTTATGATTTTATTATGTCTATAAATGTTTTGTCTGTATTTATTTCTCTGCACCAGGTGTACATGCCTAGTGCTGCAGAGGCCAGATGGCACTAGATCCCCTGGAACTGGAGTTACAGATGGTTGTGAACCACCATGTGGGCGCTGAAGCTTGGGAGTAGCAGTGCTTTTAACCACCAGACTGTCTTTCCAGCATGAGATTTAGGGGTGTTTGTTTGTTGAGGGTTTTTGCTTTTGTTTTTCTGGATAGAACAAGATCCTGTATGAAGAAGTAAATGTAATTTGGCAGATAGAGCAGACAATAGCTATAGCAACTACAGCATCAGATAATATTGTTTATTCAAACTTACTTTGGGGTCAGACAAAATACACACTATCTTCTGTTTTATATCATTTCCTTTAATGTCCCGCAAATAGAACTATAAAAATAGATGTTCACTTACTTAAGCATTAGGAAAATAAAAGTGAAAGAGTTTGACCTTTAGTGTTCTTAATATCCTACACCTTAAACTAACATGCTAAGGAATAGTCATTCTTCTAGATACTGCTGATAGGATACATTTCCAATATAAGTAAAAACAATAAAAATGGAGCATGGTTTCAAACCAGAGACATATCCATATTATGTGTGCGTGTACATACCCATATGTATGCACACATGCAATTATGTAGGTATATTTGTAGCTATTTTTTATTTAGTCAGCAATGGACTAAAAAGCCATGTTAGTAATACTGGAACATGAGTGAAAGAAGCCCTTATTAATAACTTCATGCTAATCTAAATTCTAATTTTTAATTTTTTTACCAAAACTATATTTCCTTATGTAAAATAACTAGTTTAAAGTGGTGTGGAAATGAGCACAATCTCTACTCAGTGGACTCCTTATCTTTCTCATTGCTATCGCAGAATAGCTGGGCAGAACCAACAGAGGGGAAGAATGAGTTACTCTTGCTTGTGTTTCAGGGAACCCAGTGCATCATGGCAGGGCAGGCACACCGGCTGGCACTGTGGCAGCGGAAGTATAAGGATGTTTATTTACATCTTTGTGGATCAGTAAAGCACAGAACTAGGGACGGAACAAGGGCTGGGCTATAACCCATAATGTGACCCCTATGTCTGTCTACTGAGTCACATGTCCAAAAAGTTCTACAACTTGCTGAAACAGTATCACTACCTATGGAACAGTTGTTTGAATTCATGAGCCTATGCGATGCATTTTATATTCGAACCATAACACTCAGTAATTATACTTTAAGGGTTTGTTTGTTTAGGATAAGAACTAGCAAATTGTATAAGAGAATGCACAGGAGGTTGTTTGTTGTAGTTTCTTTTCCTTTTTAAATGTTTTATAGTTTCTCACATCCTAATCTCTAATCACATCCTAGTCTTCCCTCTGTGGACTCCCCTTAGCTCCCCCAAACTTCTCCCCTCCAACAGATCCTGTCCCCATCAGAAAAGAGCAGCTCTCTAAGAAACAACAGCTAGACAGGCCAAAAAGACACAAAAAGACAAGCTGAAAGCCCTTAAATTAAGGTTGAATAAGACAACCCAATAAGAGGAAAAAAGTTTCAAGCACAGGATAAGAGTCAGATATACAACAGCATCCACTGTAAGGAGTCTCACAAGAACACCAAGCTAATAGCCATGAAGTCTACACAGAGGACCTAGTGCAGACCCATGCAGACCCTGTGCTTTCCACTGCAGTCTCCGTGAGTCCATGGGAGCCGAATTTAATTGATTTGGTGAGCCATGTTTTCCTGGAGTCCTCCATCTCTGATTCCTACAATCTTTCCTCCTCCTCTTCTGTATGGGTTCCCCAATCTCAAAGGGGAAGAACTCTCTCTATATAAAGACTGGCTGTGAGTCTCTGTACCCACTTCTGTGTGCTGCCAGAAGAATCCCCTTTTATGATGATTGAACAAGGCATCAATCTATGAGTATAGCAGAATATTATTAAGAATCATTTTTTCTTTTTTACTGATTCTCTGTTTTTCTTTTTGCTAGTCATGTTTGGTTCTTCTGTAGGTCTCTAGGCTATTTATTCTTTGGTTTCTGGCCAGACAGGCAGTGTAGTGCATGGATTCCTTTACATGGGATGGGCCTCAAATTAAACCAAACATTGGTTGAGCACTCCTACATGTTCTGTGCCACCATTGCCACAGCACATCTTACAGGCAGGACAGACTGTAGGTGGAGGGTTTTGTGGCTGGGTTGGTGTGCACATTTCTCTTTAAGTAGCCTGCAGAATAGCTGCTCACACACAGACTAAAATGTAGGGATAAGGGCTCCAGGGATCCTATGTTCGATGTGCTAAGTAGAAGCTGTCCTAGGCAATGGGGCCCCGCTGTCAGTTTCCGGAGGGCAAACTTCTTTTCTAGTATCAGCCTATGTTGTTTAGGGATTTCCTTCGACCTCCTTGGCCAACAACTCAATCAAATGTAACGCTTCTCTCTAACTTTTCTGGGTCTGTGTATTGTAGCTTGATTATCACTTGCTTAGTAGTTAATATCCACTTAGAAAGTAATATATACCATATTTGTCTTCCTAGCTCTGGATTACCTTACTCAGGATAATTTTTTTCTAATTGTGTCCATTTGTCTATAAATTTCATGATGTCATTTTTAACTGCTGAGTAATATTCCATAGTGTAAATGTACCACAATTTTTTTGTCCATTCTTCAGTTGAGAAACGTCTAGTTTGTTTCCAGGTTTTGTAATTATGAACAAACCTATAATAAACATAGTTAAACAAGTGTCCTCGTGGTAGGATGGAGTGTCCTTTGTGTATATACCTAAGAATGATATAGGTGGGTCTTGAGGTAAGTCAATTCCCAGTTTTCAGAGGAATTGCCATATCGAGTTCCATAGTGATTCCAACATGCTTATATTCCTACTAGCAATGGAGGAGAGTTCCCTTGGCTTCAGATCCTCTCCAGCATTAGCTGTCACTTATGTTTTTCACCTTAGCCTTTCTGAAAGGTGTAAGATAGAATCGCAAAGTAGTTTTGATTTGCATTTCCCTCGTGATTAAGGGTGTTGAACATTTAAGTATTTCACAGTCACTTGAGATTCCTCTACTGAGAATTCTTTGTTTAGTTCTGTACCCCATTCTTAAATTGGATTATTTGTTTTTAATCTATTCTTTTGAGTTTTAAAAAATATTTTGAGTATTAGACCTCTGTGGGATGTGGAGTAGGTAAAAATCTTTTCCCATTCTGTAGGCTCCCTCTTTGTCCGGATGAGTGTCCTTTGCCTTACAGTAGCTTTTCAGTGTAAGGAGTTCCCATTTATTGTTGATCTTAGTGTATGCACTATTGTTCTGTTCAGAAAGTTGTATTCTGTGCCAAGCCAATGGATTCAAGGATATTCCCCATTTTCTCTTCTATCAGGTTCAGTGTATCTGGTTTTATGTTGAGGTCTTTGATGCACTTGTACTTGAATTTTGTGCATGGTGATGAATATGGATCTATTTGCATTCTTCTACATGCTGACATTCAGCTTGACCAGTACATTTTTTCAAGATACTTTCTTTTTTCTAGTGTGTATTTCTGGCTTCTTTATGAAAAATCATGTGTCCATAGGTGTATAAATTTATGTCCAGGTCTTCAATTCTATTCTGTTGGTCAACATATCTTTTATGCCAGTACCATGCAGTTTTTATTAGTATAGCTTTGTAGTACAACTTGAAATCAGGGATGGTGATACCTTCAGCAGCTCTTTTATTGTTCAGGATTGTTTCAGATCTTCTGTATTTTGTTGTCATTTTGTTTTATCATTTTAAATTGAGAATTGTCTTTTCAATGTCTGTAAAGAATTGTGTTGTGATTTTGATGAGGATTGCATTAAATCTGTAGATTGCTTTTTATTAATATGTTGATCTTATTGATCCATGAGCATGGGGTCTTTCCATCTTCTGACATCTTTTTCAATCTCTTTCTTTAAAGACTTGAAGTTTTTGAGATATAAGTCTTTCACGTGCTTGGTTAGAGTTGCCCCAAGATATTTGAGACTATTTTGAAGGGTATTCTTTTCCTGATTTCTTTCTCAGTCCCTTTGCCATTTGTATATAGAGGGTTACTGAAATTTGTTTTAATTAATTTTGTATCCAGTCATTTTGTTTAAAGTGTTTATCAGTTGTAGGAGTTCCCTGATAGAATTTTTGGAGTCACTTATGTATAGTATCATATCATCTACAAATAATCAATGATACTTTGATTTCTTCCTTTCCAATTTGTATCCCCTTGATCACCAGTTGTCTTATTATTCTAGCTAGAACTTCAAGCAGTATTGGTGTAGGAGGACCTTCTGTATTTCTGTTGCTTTCATTGGTTGAATAAAGAGACTGCCTTGGCCTTTTGATAGGGCAGCCCTTAGGTGGGCGGAGTAGACAGAACAGAAATCTGGGAAGAAGGACAGACAGGCAGATGCAATGAATCCCTGGCCTGAGATGGATGTAGGTTAGAATCTTCCCAGTAAGCCACTACCCCGTAGTGATACACAGATTACTAGATATGGGTTAAAGCAAGATGTGAGAGTTAGCCAAGAAGAGGCTAGATATAATGGGTCAGGCAGTGTTTAAATGAATACAGTTTCTGTGTAATTATTTTGGGTATAAGCTAGCCAGGCACTGGGAATGCAGCGGGAGCTGGGCAGCCAGGACCAAAAGCAGGCCCACCCTCTCATTACTACAGCTTGCTTGATGGCAATGTGGATTGCTGCCTGACTGGAACTGTGCATGGTTCAGGGGCACCAAATGGCTCTGAAGCAGGAGTGGCTCTGCCATGCTGAACTGTACTGATCGCAGGATGGAACTATCGTAATTATCATAATAACAGCGCAGTTAAAGTTTAGACTGGGCAGGAAACAGGCAGTACCATATTACCACTACATGGCGCAACTTAGGTTTTTAAGAAGTGCTTAGCATTTTAGGAAGTGCTCCTGGATAGTAAAGAATTACAGATTCACAATAGGACAGATTCAGACATGAAAGACCTCTAAATGAGACAAAGTGTTGGATGGCTGTATGTAGGCTTGGGAGAGAAAAGAAAGAATGTATAGAGAGTCATGAAATAAAGTTAATGCTTTAAAAAATGGGTAAAGTCTTTAAAGAGACAGAGTACAGATAGTTATAGATTAAAAAATAATAAAGAAAAATAAGTCATGTAAAAATGGAAGATTCACAGAATATCTGGATTATGTATTTTATTGTGTTTTCTTTAAATTTTTTGACTGTGAAGGAGCTAAGTACAGAGAGACATCTCATTATATGGGCTGCCAAGCTAAACCAGCATGTATATTATCATAAAGGTATAATGATTTCAGAATTTGGGTCTAAGAATATGATGCTTTGAAAAGAGGTTCTTCTTTTGTTTTCACAGAGGATGAGAACCTGTGGATTGCTTCCAGACCAATAATATGGTTTCATAGACCACGCCCTCCTGAAAGGTCACTGTGAACACCTTCAGAAAATTACTTCACCCAACTGGTGATTGAGATGAACCTAGCACACAGGATACACCATGAAAGACCTGATTGACAATGCCCCCATATAGCAGGAAGAGGTTTGGAGAGAAAAAACTACTCCCATATTCCCAAATATTGTTTATAAATGTTCTTTTACATTTAAAGGGGGATATGATATAGATATGAATAATTTGCATTGGTATGGATTTTGCTTTGTTGATATAAATTTAAGGTCAATTTTGTTAAATGTATATGTATTTCTGATCTTGATTAAGGTATGGTGATTGTGTAGTTAATTTTAAAATGTAATGTATAATTAGGAAATTTAGGTTGTTAATGGATAATAATTGATATAGTCAAGCTTGTAGTCATGTTAGTTAGATTTTCTAGATATATAGAGGTATATTTCAGTTAGATAGACATTCTTCATATCTCTCAAAGACTACAGAATATGGCATTTTAAATGTTTTAATAACTTAGGACTTTTCATAACAATGAGACACATCTGCTCCTGGCAGCACCAGCTACTTCAAGAGGAAGATGGGCATTGAAAAGTCTCCTTATGGAGTTTGCTAGCCATTTGGGCAAGAAACTGCTCTTTCCTGGACTGCTTAACTGGACACAAAGAACCTGCAGAGAGAGGACTGCTGAACTTGCCTAAAGGTGAGATGATCCTTCAGGGTTCCTGCTTCATGAACGAGTATGCGAGACATTCTGCAGGACACAGAAGAAAGTGACTGAACTATCTTTGAATTTTCCTGCTTCATGGAAATGTCTGCTGGATACTATGGGCCTGTAGGCTGAAGATGGATGCCCCAATGGTACAGAACTTTGGGTACTGTACAGGCAGCGAGATGTCTCTGTCATTTCTAGAGTTTGGAAGTTGCTTATTTCTTGTTTACTTAGGTAATATTTTATTCTTCTGGCGTCTTTGATGGAGTTGAAGAATAGATAGATAGTTATAGTTATCGTTTTCCTTTGTTATGATAAAAGTTAAAATAGATATAAATATTGTAACTGTAATTCTTGCTTGATAACTGTTTTGTTATATGTAATTTTACTATGTTAAAATGAAAGCCTTTCTTTTTTGTTTAAACAGAAAAAGGGGAAATGGTGTAGGAGGTCCTTCTGTATTTCTGTTGCTTTCATTGGTTGAATAAAGAGACTGCTTTGGCCTTTTGATAGGGCAGCCCATATGTGGGCGGAGTAGACAGAACAGAATTCTGTGAAGAAGGACAGACAGGCAGATGCCATGGTTTTCCTCCCCGAGATGGACGCTGGTTAGACTCATGCCTGTAAGCCACAGTCAAGTGGCGATACACATTAATGGAAATGGGTTAAATTAATATGTGAGAGTTAGCCAATTGGGGCTGGAGATAATGGACCAGGCAATATTTAATTTTTTTTTCAGGCAGTATTTAAATGAATGCAGTTTCTGTGTAATTATTTCGGGGGTTAAGCTGGCCGGGCACCGGGAGCGTGGCCCGCGCACCTCATTACTACACACTATATTGAATATATAGAGAGAATAGACATCTTTGTCTTATTTCAAATTTTAGTGGAATTCCTTTGAGTTTCTTTTATTAAATTTGATGTAGGCTATAGGATTGCTGTAAATTACCTTTATTATGTTTTCATATGTTCCTTGTATCCCTAATATCTCCAACACTTTTATTACAAATGGCTGTTAGATTTTGTCAAGGGTTTCTTGATATCTAATGAGATGATCATGCATATTTTTCTTTGTTTATATGGTATATTCCATTGACTCATTTTTGAATGTTATACCATCCTTGTATCTCTGGGATGAAGCATACTTGATTATGATGGATCCATATATATATATGGTTTCCCCTCCTTCTTTCCTTCCCAACCCCCTTCTGTTTCCATCCCCATCCACTCCTCCTCTATTTCTGTTTAGGAAAGGGCAGGTCTCCCACACATATCAACAAAACAGGGCATATCAAGTTGCAGTAAGATTAAGCACCTCCCCATGTATTATGAAGGGGCTATGTGATCCAGTATTAGGGGTAGAGTCTCAAAAGCCAGTAAAAGAGTTGGAAACAACCCCTATTCTTGTTGTTAGGAGTCCTAACAAGAGGACCAAGCTACACAGCTGTAACATATATGCAGAGTGCCTAGGGCAGTCCCAAGTAGGCACCCTGTTTGTCAGTAGTTAGTCTCTGTGAACTCCTATGAGCCCAGGTTAGTTGATTATGTGAATTTTCTTGTGTCTTTGACCACTCTGGCTCCTATAATCCTTCCTCTCTCTTATCTGTAGTATTCCATGAACTCAGCCTAATGTTGGGTTGTAGGTCTGCCTCTGTTTCCATCCGTTGCTGAATGATGTTTCTCAGGTGGGAATTGTGCTAGGCACCAATCTGGTCACAGGAGATGGCCAATTCAGGATACATATCCACAATTCCTAGGAGTCTTAGCTGGAATCATCTTTGTAGATTCTTGGGAGATTCCCTGGTGTAGGAGTTCCTTCTGTATATGTGTTGCTTTCATTGGCTAATGAATAAAGAAACTGCTTTGGGCCTGATAAGGCAGAACTTAGGTAGGCAGAGTAGACAGAACTGAATGTTGGGAAGAAGGGCAGAGTGAAAGGCACTGCCATGAATCTTCTGCCTGAGACGGATGCTGGTTAGAATCTTGCTGGTAAGCTGCAGTCATGTGGTGATACACAGATTAATAGAAAAGGGTTAAATTAAGATGTAAGAATTAGCCAATAAGAATCTAGAGCTAATGGGCCAAGCAGTGTTTTAATTAATACAGTTTCTGTGTGGTTATTTCAGGAGTAAGCTAGCTGGGTAGCCGGGACAAACAAAGGGACCCTCTCTCCACCAACAATTAACATGCAACAATTCCCTTGTGCCATGTTTTCACCTGACCCAGAAATGCCCCTCACCCCTTTCCAGTAGTTTCTTTCAGTACTCTCCTCCTACATCCCCTACACAAACTCATGTTTCCATTCCTACCCACTCTCAGTCTACTCATGAAATCCATTCTATTTCTCCTTCCCAGGAAGATACAGGTGACCCCCCATGAACCCTCTTTGTTACCTAGTCTCTCTGGGTCTGTGGATTATAACATAGTTATCCTTTATTTTGCAGCTAATATCAACTTATGAGTTCATACCATGTTTGTCTCTCTTGGTCTGGGTTACCTTACTCAGGATATTTTTTTCTAGTTCCATCTATTTGCTTTCAAATTATGAATGATCTACTTGATAAGTTCTTGGATTCAGTTTGCAAGTATTTTACTGAATATTTTTGAGAGTATTTTATCAGATTCTGAGTATCTTCATTTTATCATAAAGGAAATTGGTCTGTATATTTTTTTTGTTGTTGAGTCTTTATGTGGTTTGGGTATCAGGGTGACTATGGCCTAATAAAATCAATTCAGCAATGTTTTTTCTATTTCTATTTTGTGAATCAATTTGAGGAGTATTGTGATGTTGGATTCCTCTCTGTATGAAATGGTGAATACCACTGGCTAATAAACTGCTTAGAGCTTATAGCAGAGCAGGGAAGAACACAGCCGGGCAGGGAAAACTAACCTTAATGCTGGGAGAAAGAAGGCAGAGTCAGGGAGAAGCCATGCAGCCCTGCCAGAGACAGACACTGGAACTTTACCTGATAAGCCACAGCCTCATGTTGATACACAGATTAATGGAGATGGGTTAAGTTATGAGTTAGCCAGAAATACTCTTAAGCTATTGGCCAAACAGTATTGCAAATCATATGGGTTCTGTGTGATTATTTTGGGGCTGAGCAGCTGGGAAGAAACAAATGGTCTCCTACTATAGTATTATCATTAGTTCTTCACTGAAAATCTGGTAGAATTCTGCCTTAAACCAATCTGGTCCTGGACTTTTTCAGTTGGTAGACTTCTAATGACTGCTTCTATATCCTTGGCAGTTATGCCTATTTGAATTGTTTATCTGATTTTGAGATATATATATATATATATATATATATATATATATATATATATATATATATATATATATATATGTGTGTGTGTGTGTGTGTGTGTATGTATATATGTATATATGACTGTCTCTCAATAGGAGTTCAGGTAAATATAATAACCGATGTAATGAAATGCCATAAAAATGAACATAGATTTATGCCTATTGACATTAGCCTTCATCTAGTCAAAGTATCTCAGGAAGATATCTGCAGAAAAATAGATTCATGCTAACCTACCTCTTTTTTTTTAAATATTTTTATGGTTTATTTAACTTTATTTTATGTGCATTGGTGTGAAGGTGTCAGATCCCCTGCAACTGGATCTTCAGACAGTTGTGAGCTGCCATGTGGGTTCTGGGAATTGAACCCGGGTCCTCTGGAAGAGCAGTCAGTGCTCTTGACCACTGAGCCATCTCTCCAGCCCATTTTTTAAAATATTTATTATTTATTATGTATACAATATTCTGTCTGCGGGTATGCTTGCAGGCCAGAAGAGGACACCAGATCTCATTACAGATGGTTGTGAGCCACCACGTGGTTGCTGGGAATTGAACTCAGGACCTTTGGAAGAGCAGGCAATGCTCTTAACTGCTGAGCCATCTCTCCAGCCCCCTACCTCTTATCATAATAAAATATATTAGAAAACTTATGGCATTTGGTGTTGGTGGCTTTGAAGAAGGCCTGACATGGATGCTGTCATTGGTGTTTCTCATGAATGTCTATCTTAACAACTCTTATGTAGAAGATTAAACTAGAGGATAAAGTTGCAATTAATAAAATATGAAAGCAGTAGTAATTTGTACTAATAAGGAAAGGGTGATAGTTAAGTAGAAATTTTTATGGTGTCTGAATAATTTTCACATTTTGCCTGTGTACAGATATAATCATAACGTCATCCTGATTCTGACTTGATCCATCCTGGTTATATATTGACCTCATCTGATGTTGATGTTCTGTAATATCACACAACAGAGAAACACCAAAATCTAACTTATACTGTCTTCCTAGATTTCAGTTGTTAGAGTCTGCTTTTATCACACTCAAAAGCCCTCTACTCCTAAATCCAGTTAAAAATAAATACAAGATATAGAATAGTAGTTATAGTGAAAACTCAGTTGTCAAACATGAAGTGTGCTCAGTGGAAGAGAAAGTTTGGAAGACTATTCTTATGATTATCAATAATAGCTCTGGTAAAGAGAAATTTCATTTACTATTTTCTGCTTCTGTTTCATTTGAATTTTTACAATAATGAGCATTTATTATTTTGCAATCTAAAGAAGAATTATAGTATTTTTGATTTGAAAATAAATACTGAAATTTTAAATTTAATTTGTTCCGAGTTTGCGTTTTGAAATGTTTTCTGGGTCAGTGGTGAGAAGAGGGGTTTCCATGCCAAGAATTGATTCAAAAAGCTTAGGGAGGTAGTTGTTGCTGTAGGCCAAATGAAAGCAATGGTGTCCTAAATCAAAGTGGTAATAGGGTGAGACTGCTGGCCTTCACAAACTTATGAACTTATTACTCTCAGTCTACACAGGATACCAGAGGAAATGATGAGAAAGGCTCATGGGAAATAATGCATTTCATTGTGACACTGCCAACCATGCTCTACTCCTCTGGAAGAACTGGGAGTGTTCTTAATCACTGAGCAATCTCTCCAGTCATTTTGTTAATTTTATTAGGGAAAAATAATATCAGTCAGCCAACCACAACCATAGGGATGACCTTGAAGGTCACGAGATCATGTTAGTGTGAAGGGAAAAGATCTCTTGGGATGTGTGCTCATTACAGAAATTGTCTTTAACAGGCCCTGCTTGTCTTCTCTACTGGTATATGTGAATTTACCATATTCTCAAAGAGTCATTTTTAAATGAATTTTTTTAAATCATTGTTCTAAATAGCCTCTAAAAATTGTTCAGGATTATCTTTTATGAAAATATCTGAGTTGGGTGGTGGTGTCACGCATCTTTGATACCAGCACTTAGGAGGCAGAGACAAGGAGATCTCTGCGAGTTCGAGGCCAGCCTGATCTACAGAGGGAGTTTCAAGACAGTATTCAAAGCTACACAGAGAAACCCTGTCTCCTAAACCAAAAGAAAACAATTTGCTATCTTGTTGTTTGGGAGGGGGATTGTTTCTAGGTGCCCTCACTGAATAAGAAAGTACCCTACATCCTTGCTTCCCCACACCAGATGATCTAAGCACCTGTATGACAGAGCTGGGTGAGGTTAAATAAAGTGCAATGGACACTCTGAGGTGTCATGCATCTTTTGGATCCCGAAGAGTCTAAGATGACCAAATGAGATTATCCATGGGGGAAAGGAGTATGCTCATACTGAATTTAGTAGAAGTTTGCCTTTATAATGAACATCTCTTTAAATTAGATTTCAAAGCCAGACATTTGCTAATTTTTTTAAAGACACATTGACTAGGAGAAAAATGGAGTAGATGAGCACCCTACATTATTAGTGCAGGTGTGAATACCCTGATATGCAAAGAGCCAATGTGGGCTGAATGGAATAGCTCTTTAATGAGTTTGGTTTTTTTTTTTAAATCTTAGCATCCAGTTACCTTTGCAAATGGACTTAACTTGGAGGTTTTCATTTAAGAAGTTGTGGCAAAATTTAATTTTTGTTTTATAAATTGTCTTTGGCTAGTGCCAGGTAGAAAGGTTTTGTGAGCTCAAACAGACCAAAGTCTCCTTGGGGAGGGTCAGAGATCTAGAATGTTCATATTTTAGAGAAACGAATTTGATTTCTCTTGGATCATCTTTTTTAAAAATAGAAAAAATATTATCAGTGTCAGCCATCCACAGAAATAGGGATGACCTGAAGGGGCTCATAAAATTATGCAAGCACTCAACTTTGTCCCAAGAGAAAAACTATCCTGGGGATTTTGTGCCTAACAGAAATTGCTTGAGACAGTTTTTCCCCATCTTCATTGCTGTGATTTTTCTCTAGCTATACCAGTGCAGGGGGTACTGAGGCAGTGAGGGCAACCAGCAGAAGTGGAGGAAGTGATAATAGTCAAGAAAGAGTGAGATGGATGAAAAGGAGGAAGGCCAAGACAAGAGGAAGGCCTGATGGGGGTATAGGCAGAAAGAACATCTCCATTCAGCGAATATCACACTTAAAGGCCTTGGCTACTCAATCCAGAATCACAAAAGTTTGTTATACAATGTCAGTGTTGAACAATAATAATGTGAAATTCCCTTATAATGCCCAATCATGCTTGAACATTGTGTCAAAAGAAGCTTTTATACTTCACATTGAGAATGCTTAAAGAGCTTAATAATAAAAGCAACCATTTTGGGCTACTTGAAAAGGAATGCTGCAAGCAGCCCATCCTCTGAGAATTCATGAGTTGATTTCTCTTAATCACTGGGAATGTTAACTCCCTGGCCTGCCCATACAGTGCCTGGCATAGCACTTATCTCCACATGCCTGATTAGACAATTGTAGTTATTTGCTTGGTGTCAAATACATCTGGATTCATTGTAGACACCTGATTTCTGTCTATTTGGGGCTCCAAATAGAACCAACTTAAAATCAGAATGTAGTTGTTTAGGATAATGTGTGCGTATGCAGAAGAAATGGATCATTCTTTTAGAGCTAGAATCATCACAAAATGACCACTTTGAATTCCCATTTGACCAAGAGTTGCATTAAGCTAAAGCATGACACCTGATGCTGGAGAAGTGTACTCTTCTTGCCAGACCAGTTGGAGGAGTCACTGGAAATCAGACCACTTGCTAGCTTGTTATTTGGAGGAATTGTTTGCTTCTCGGTGTCTTTCTGGCACTGATGAGAACATTTCTTTAAAGAGGAGTGTTTTGAAGGTGATATGAATTTTTCCCCATAGTGATTCGCTCTACTTGTAGGTATGTAGGTTTGTATGAAGTTTAGAAAGGATAATAAAAGCAGATAAAAGTCTAGGTGATCTTCATTATTCTGTAGTGACAATTATACACAGTCAGTAATGGCCTCTTTCATACTGCTCCCCCATTGAACTATTGATTGCCTCACTGGGGATCAATACTAAGAAGAGTGCTTGGGGATCTGGGGATGTTCAGTGGTAGAATGCTTGCTTAGCATGCATAAAACCTTGGGTCTGATCCCTAACATTGCCTCTCCCAGCATCCTCTCCTGCAAAGTACAATGCTGGGCACAAAGAGCTCTCAATGAATTGTTACTGATGACTACTTTCCTTGACAACCCAGCTTTCAGCCTGTGCCCCAGGGTCCTCAGTGGCTCTGTCTTACAGGAAGATGGTTTAGATTTAGACCATCATTAAAGACCCTTTGTATATGATTCTGGCATATGTTTTTCAGGATATAGTCCCATAAGACCCTTTCTTTTTACTCTAAGAGAAATCAAAAAAATTACTTTTCACAGAAAGCTGCATAAGCATATTTGCCCTCTATTTTCTTCATAATCAAAGGATGCACTTTTCAAGAGTTGACCTTCATGGAACTTACTCGTTTTCTTTTACGAATCACTGTTTAGAACTCACTCAGCCTTCCCTTCCTTTCTTGAGAGTTCTCCCTTCTTTCTTTCCAGATACACAAATATTTTACTTCTTTCATGACATTCTAATTTCCCTTGAATACAAGCAAAGGACAATTGATCTCAGATTTCTCAGAATATTCTACAGCACTTTACCCCACGGGAATATTAATAAAGGCATATTGAATTTGCATATTCTAGGAAATGACTACAGAGAGAAATCTAAAGCCAGTCTTTCTAAGGGGGTGTGTGGGAGGAAACAGACCATGCCACTGTTTCCACCATTCAACAAAAACACCCCATAAGAAGATATATCTTTGTAGAGTTTTTAAATGATCTAGAGACTGAGAATGCAGCTTATTTGGTAAAGTTCTTGGGTCTAGCCTTGATGGTACTCTCTTGGAATCCTGGCATTATGAAGGCAGAAGTAGGAGAATCAGAAATTCAAGGTCATTTTCAGCTACACAGTGAGCTCAAAATGAGGCCCTGTCCCAAAAAATTCTCACAAGCGGGGCATGATGGCAGATGCCTTTAATCTTAGCAGAGAAAAGAGGAACTTGGGTTTATTCATTTGAGGCCAGCCTAATCTACACAGGGAGCTCCAGGTCAGCAATGGATATACAGTGAGACTGAATCAAAACAAAAACACCCAAAGCAATAACAAAACCCCAAAACAGAAACATAAGATAACAACAATCACCTAAAATGATCGCAGTCATAGTTATGTGATATGATATTGGAAAATTTGGTTAAAGATGGACATTTACGGTATGCATATTGAATGCCAGGTATGCAGTATGCACATGGTTCTAGAAATAGATTTCATCTTTCCTCCAGGGGAGCTTATGTCTAGCTGTTTGGTAAGAGAAAGATAAATATACTTCAAAACATTTAACTCCTAACAGGCCTGGCAGGAATGAAGATATTCTACAGAGATCCTGTGTCTCTCAATTTGATTATCTTGGTGTTTAAACGGTGGATTCCAAAGAAATAGAAATTTCTCCAAGGGTCTCATACTGAGAGAAGGAAAAGACTTGAGCCAATTCTAAAAACTCATCAGACTACCTTACAGGATAAAGCACATGCCAGACAGTGATGATGGGCTGGACCACACCTTAGCTCAGACTGCTTAGATATGCATATCATTGACCCTCTATATAAACTTTAACTTCACTTTAGGACCACAAAGATTTAGGGTTGCAGGTGGTTTGCTGGCTCTCTTCGTCCATCTTCCCAACATGACCCTGAATAAATGTCCCTTTTCTGCTTTCCACTTTTAATTTGACTTTTATAATTGGCTTATTGAAGATGGGTACAGGTAACCCTCAAGTTTGTTAAGAACTATGTGCAGAAATCCATATATAAGTATGAAAGTATTTTTTGAACAAAACCCGTATTGTTTATGGAGAGGAGACTCATTGAATGGACAGTGTCATTCTGGGTACTGCTAGAAGGAACTTGAGGTTGGTGCATAGAGTTGTTTTAAACAGTCCTGTGTGTGGCTCTCTACTCTTCTCCACTCTAGAAGGCTAAACTTTATGAACTCTTCACACAAGATCCTGTTTACTTGCTTTCTGTTGTGTTCAGCCAGGGCACTGGCTGCTTGGAGGAAGGGAGGAATGTGAGGCAGGGAGTAAGCTATGTGATACTTCCTTCTGCATAGTCTTCAGCTCCGGTTAGGCAGCTTGTTCACTGAATACCTATTGATAGCTTTGTTTCCTTCCACAGAGTCCCTTGTAATGGTTCTCTTCCTTCTCCCCTCCTAGGATACATAGGACAGTAGTTCTTTGGTGTTGTTAGCCCTCGGGAGATGTTGAAGTACCTTAACTTGGACCCATCTGCAGTCTTTGCTTTCTCTGCATGAGTAGACCTTGCTGGGAACTCAGTATAAAACAAGGGAAGAAAGTGCCTGATGCAGTCCTCTAAATGCTGACAGCTTTTTTTTTTTGTCCAGCCCAGTTCTAAGTGCTAGGGATAGCACAAAGTCTCTACCCAGCTCTTCGCTCTACCTCAGGAGACAAACACACAATTGGATGGTTTGAAACATAAAATTGGGTGTTTGAAGATAGATTATATATACCCAGGTAACTAGGGAGAATAATAAAGCAAAAATTGGTTGTGTCATTTTATCATCAAATATTTTTAAAGCCGGAAGGGGTGATAGCTGTTTTTCTAGTCTAGATTTTTATTTTCTAGAGAAAAGATTTAAAAGTACATCGAATTTAAATGATCTTTCCCTCATGAATAGTAATGAAATTAAAGATAACCTTAAGAATCCCATTCTTGGTCCACTGCTCTTTCTTTCCCCCTTTCTCTCATCAGAGGGCACTGCCATTTCTAATCTCTACCCACATCCTCCCTGTCTTTGCCTTGGCTTCTAACTCCTGAGCCATTTTTCATTTCAAAGCACTTGAGTGTTTGGAGTAAAGATAGTGAACTTATTGATTTCAATATTCTCATTGTCATAGTCAGAGGGAAAGGTGAAGAGGGCTGAGACAGTGGAGGTGAAGTGCATGGCTAAGGATTTACCACCAACCCTAATCCGCCAGCTACCAGTAGCAATCTGAGAGTCTGCAGGCTTTGAAAGACTTCCAAGCTTCCCTCCTGTGCTTGTGAGCCTGCTGGATGCTGCTGCTGACTGAGATGCTCATAAACATCCCTTGGCGCGGGGGGGGGGGGGTGATTCATCCTTCCTCCCACCAGCACCAGGGAAAGTGCAGCAGGAATTTTTCCATCTGATGTATTGGATGATAGGAAAAGAAACCTCATTCAACATGACTTTGAATATTTCAGCTTCTTTGCTTATAGGAGTCATTGTGAATGGTTCAGAGCTACCTTTAGCATTAACGTCTTAATCGTCATAATAACATTCACTTCTGGAGTAGTTTCTATATAGAAAGTTTTATCTTGACACCATTTATTGGTTGAATTAATGCTATGAAGTAGACAGTTATTACAGTTTTTGATATTATTAATTGCAGATGAGGAGAAACATTGAGAAAGATGGGGCTTCCTCAAGGTCTCACACTACTTGTGACAGGCAGTGATGAAGCCCAGGTCCTGATCCCCATGTCAGCCTTGTGCATTACTTTACAGTGGGCATTTACTTTCCGCAAGGTAAATGCACTCTTTATTTGCTCTGTATTTTGTTTGTTACCTTTATCTTTGTAGAGTTCCTTCATTTCCAAGCATGAAGTTGAATGAATTAGGAGTTGATCTCTAACCTATGGAAACAGGACCATTAATCCAGGCTCTCAGGAGCATCTAGGCATAAGTATCATATCTTCTATCAGTAAATATCACTTATATGTTTATGTGAAGAAGTAGCATGATATGTGGAAGGGGAGGGGATTGTTCAAGTTGTCAGTGACCTCCCTGTCACAAGGGAACTCCCCTTTATGCAAAGAAAGGCAACTGGCAGGGTCTGTGGGTCTGTGCAGAACTGGATGGTTCCTGGGATATGCCAAAACCTGGAAAGTTCTGCATAAACCTGGATGGATGAACCAACTACCAGTTTGTTTGTCTGTTTTGTTGTTGTTGTTGTTTTTTGTTTTTGTTTTCACATCGTGGAGCCAGGAGACATTCTTTTCTCAGGCACTAGAATCAACCTTACCTGAATCCCATATTTCCTCTCACAGTCTAGTCTCCTTGACCCTGAGGCACTTGGAACCATTTTCAAGTGCTCATTCCCATGCACTGCCTACATGACTGGACAGCTGCACATATGAACTCGCGGTGGGTATGACAGCATGCCCAGGACCTGTGCAAACTCAGGTTAGTGAAAGTTCATGCCCAGGGCCTGTGCAAGCTCAAGTCGGTGAAAGTTCATGCCCAGGACCTGTGCAAACTCAGGTCAGTGAAAGTTCATGCCCAGGACCTATGCAAACTCAGGTCAGTGAAAGTTCCAGCATGTACAGGGGAGGGAAGTGCAGGACCCCACTCCTAGCAGAGGAGCTACTGGTTACTGAGAGCTGCTGGAAGCTGGACAATCAGTTTTGTCCAGAGTTTAGTATGATAGTATCATGACCATACTCTAGTGGATGACTCCATACCCAAGAGTGTATGGACAGCACAAACTATACTTTACATGTCTTTAAAAAGAGGACACAAAGTTCAGTGGATCGGAAAAGAGAGGGCTGGATCTGGAAGGAGTTGGGGGGAAGGCATGAATATGATCAAAATATACCATGCAGAATTCTCAAAGAATTTTAAAAAAACTAAAAAAGGAATAAAAGCTCATTCTTAGACGTCATTCTTCACCCATATAAATGTGATATCTGGGTAGGGCTGGAGGGGACATAGTTACAGATGCTTGAAACAAACCTTTAGTGAGATTTGCATGCTCATGACTGTTCCCAGCCTAGGACGAAATAAAGGAACCTCATCTCTCAAGGGCCCTGACTCCATTTCTTCCTTGTGTGTGCTTTCCCTAATTGGTTTCTTACTGCTGTCAGAGGGATTTGGTCTTTTTTGGACTTTTCCCTTCCAGACCTTTAGTAGCCTTTACTTCTCTCCTGCATCCTACTGCATCTTACTGCATCCCTGGAGCTCTGAATTCTTCTTTCCCTTTTCTGAGGTCTCACCCTACTTGCTTTGCTTCTCTCTAGAACTAAATTTATCTCCTGATATCTCAGGACCTATAAATTTCCAGCCTCTTGCTGTCTGGTATCACCTTCACATCTTCTGGTCAAAGTCAATGTAAAAATAAAGCATTTGTTTCCATAATATCTGTAAGAAATATGGCCAGTGGTTTGCAACACCTAAATTAGCTCTTTCCATGTCAGTTGATCCCATTGGAAATTGTAGCTACTTAAACGAAACATATAAGTATTTATTTAATCAGTGAACTTGATCATAGCTAAGGCAACAAGCCAGGGCTCTAATTCACTGACCTCTCTGCAATCCAGTATCCTTCTAAGTGTGTTAATTAGCAGCCTTCATTCTCTCTATACATTTGTCAAGAGAATGCTTACTCAGCTTAGATATCTATTATTACCTTTAAAGTCCCTCCTGACTCCCCAGGCAGAACTGAGTTTTCCTTTTCTGGGTCCCCACTTTTTTTAAAAAAATTTTTATTGATTTGTGGATTTCACGTTATGCATTCCGATCCCACTTATCTCCTCATCTCTTCACATCTGCCCTCTGCCTTTGCAATCTCCCCCCAAACAAAAAAAAAAAAAATTCAAAAGGACAACCAAAAAAAAAAAAAAAACCAAACAAATGAACCAATTCCCAGCATGGAAGCTGAAGGGTGGCCCAGTGAGTCACATAGTGTACCCTTTAGTTCATACATCTGTACTTGTAAGTGCCCATTGTTATGAGTCATGAGTCTGGTTTGAGGCCTCTGTCTTCTGCTTCACTATCGATAATGGTCCCTTGCTGGGACTCTTCTTGGATATGCTGTTGTCCTGTCATGAAAATCTTGCAGTTTGGGATTTACAGGTGCTACCCCTTCAAGTGTTTCAACAGTTCATAGATGGAATACATCTTGGGGTGGCCCTGTTTCTGGGCCTGGGTAGGACCTGGTTTGGTCAACCTGCCTACTTCCCTCCTTCATCACCACCCAGTACTACCTTTACAAGCTCGCTCCATGCAGCAGGCAGCAAGGAGTGGGGCCACTTCTCCTGGGCTCACTCCAATGGGTCCGACTCACCTGCACTCACCCCACCAATTCCAGGTCTACTGTTTTTGCTGAGGTGAAGTGCAGGGCCTGATCTCCCAATTGCTGTAGGGGCCATATGGAGGAGGTGAGGTCAGCTCTCCTGGGCTCAAGCCTTCAGGACTGGATCACCTACACCCAGGTCAACAGGGTCAGCTCTATTGTGCTGCCTGGGTGAGGAGCAGGGCCTGCTGTCCCAAGTACTACAGCCAATGAGGGACAATGGCATCTATCCCACTCTCATGACCTCAGGGCTAACTCTCCAACCTGAAGCCCAGAGGGGCGGGGGAGGGGTGAGGCCTTCTCTTCCTAGCCCACTCTACCATATGACAGATGAGGGATGAGGCCAGATCTCCCAAGCATAAGCAAGTTCTCAGGCTGGACCACCTCCTCCCTGCTCCCCAAACAGGGACAGCTCTAGTGCTGCCTGGGCAAGGTGCCATGCCTGTACTTCAAATTGCTGAAGCCCGTGAGGGGCAGGGTCAACTATCCTACTCTTGTGACCCTGGGCCCAGCTTTTGCTGCCTGAAGTAGGTGGCAAGGGGTGAGGGTGGACTCTCTCCTGCCCACCCCACCACATGACAAACAGTGGGGCTCTTTGTGTTCTCAAGGTCACATCCAAATAAATCTCTTGCACTATGTCTTTATAAGATGGATGTATTTATGTGCTGTTACAATGTAAAGGCAAAATATCTCTCATAGGCTCATAGTTTGGGGACTTGGTTGCCAGATGATGTGATTTTGAAGTGATTAACCAATCACTTGGAGAGCTCTGACCTAATCAAAGGGCTAATCCCTTGATGGATGTATAAGACGATGCACAAATGGCAGGTGGTGAAAAATACGAGGTGAGGACTATTTGGAGGAAGTAGGTCACTTCCAACTTGTCCTGTGTTTGGGGACTCTATCCTGCCAAGTCCTCTCTCATGCTTCTTTATCTTCTCTTTAGTTCCCGCGCCCATGATATTCTGTCCAAGTCTAAGCCCAAGAAACCATGGGCTGAATCCTCTGAAACCATGAAGTCCTTTCTTTCCTTAGTTGTTTATGTCAGGAATTTGATTATATCTACACAGCTGGAGCTAATACAATGCCTATGCATTTGTCCTCTTAGGCTAGATTCCTTCCGTAAGGGTTGCTTTTGTACCTAACCTGGAGCCTGATACTAATAGGCACTCAACCAATATGAGTTTTCCTACATTTCCATGGCATAATGGTGTCTCTGAGGCTCTGTGAAATTGTAAAGTATATCCAAGTGCTGACATTTTAGAATTGGGTTAATTTAATAGAATCAAATTATCTTAAAACTAGAAATCTAATTTTATAGAGGTCTTAAGTTTAACTTTTTTCTAGGATTAATCCAATGACTCTATTCCATTTTATTTTTTTGTTTGTTAATTTATTTTAAGAGACAGTCCCACTATTGCTATGGCTGGCCTGAAAATTGCTACATAGACTAGGCTGTCTTTGAATTCACAAAGATCCTCCTGCCTCTGCCTCTTGAGTACAAGGATTAAAGGCGTGTGCCACCCCAGCCCAGCTTTCTATTCCTTTTATTGAATCAGTTTTCTATTTTTTTCTTTATGCTTTGCCTGAATCAAGGTGTAACCTTGGTTTCCTTTTCATAATAATGTGTTGGCCTAACTTGGAAGTAAATCATATGTAAATGATAGTGCTGATAAATCACATGGGAAAACTGTTAATACATTGAGGACTTCTTTTATATTCAATTTAAATGTTTTTAAATCTTTCAGACCTGGGAACAAGTTCAAAGTAATGCATCTCCTGCGTCTAAAATCTTTAAATATCTTTAACTGGAGAATTAACAAACTCTGGTGATTGTGTATCATTTTGTTGATATTTGCAGAAAACTGGCAGTACTCAGGCAATAACATTAATGGATAATTTATCCCAATTCTCATGTGAATTCAACAAACATGACATTGGACATCAGGGAACTCTTCCTTCATCTTTTTCTGCCTTCTAAGTTGTACACTTAGTAGCCTCAACAGAAAAGCACATATACTGCAGGAGTATGACTGTACCACTTGGCTTCTAGAAAAAATAGCAGAAAAGAAAGAAAGAAAACAATACAAGCTAAAATTAGATGCACAGATTGACCAGGCAACAACCTCTAATGAATATTTATGGTCTAAAATGTCACACTTTCCTATTTATCATACAAGTTCCATACCAGCATAAGCAATACTGTATTCACAGGGGCAATAGAAGGGCTGATCTTACCTGAGGAGTTTTAAATAATTGATCTTACAAACCTTGCTGTCACAGATACTATTTTTAACAAATCACCATGATGGCATCGAAGTTTTGGGTACCCCAGTTTTTCCCTTAGATAATGTTCCACTGTATATCCCTGGCAGACCTGAAACTTACTGTATAGATAAGGCTGGCCTCGAACTCACAGAGATCTTCCTGCCTCTGCTTCCCAGGTGCTCGGACTAAAGGCGTGTGCCACCACTCCTGGTGGCACCTTGTTTTTATTCATGTATATAATAAGCTAAATACAGAAAAATGATAGATTTTAATGTACAAAATAATTTTCAAGAAGAACATAAATGTTGATGTAGATTACTTTGATGAACACTAAAAACTAAACAAGAAACTCACTATTTTCACATTATCAGACCCCCATAGAAATGCCTAGTATTATAACATAATTGAATTAGCTATTAAGAGACCTTTTGAGGTTTTTCACCAATTTTGATTGATCTGACATAATTCTTTCCTGTAGGTTAAACTACTAAAAACAATGTCTTCACATCTTCCTTGGTAAATGGACATGATAGGATTTCAATGTTTTGAATGGACATTTTCCCATCCATCTATCCATCCGTTTGTGTGTGTGTGTCTTAAAACTTGCCATGGTAATATTTTAGAAAAATTAAAAATAAAGGATTGTGATTTGTCCCAACTCCAGGAAACTGTCTTCAACAACAAACATGCCATTGATATTCAATTTCCCCTAAGAAAAACCAATTGCTGTATCCAAAATATAGTAAAACCTGAACAACTGAATGCAGCACATTACCCCCAAATCAACTGTCTTTGCAATAACAACAGTAAATATTTTATTACTATTTCCTTTAAAGGATTATAATCCTATTTCTTGAAAAAATTTAAAACGTTAAGGTGCACTACAAGGTTACTCTTCAATCACTGTGTAAAACCAAGCAATGTTCTTCTTGTGATTTTTGTACAACTCATCCACATGAATAGTTGAGTGGAAATTCTTGCTATAAATTCTGTTTATGCATTAGAGAATTACTGTCAGGAAGAAAGGGAAACCATCTGCAAGGGAGATGGATTCTAAAGCAGGCAGCCAGATAACATTTTAATAGTGTTTGGGGTTTTTTAACTGGCATTACTTTTGCATGACTCCTTTCATACCCCACTCCCTTGAGCAAATTCCTCTTCTTTTATTTAATCAGAAGTATTCATTGCTCTAGATAAGAGGTGAATGTAGCAGAAAGGCAGAGGAACTACTCAAAATATATTCAAGACAAAGTCTTTTGAGTCCCAAGAGCCTAGAATTAGTTTTAAAAAATTGAAGTACTAAAGATTTTGAATATTTAACTTACACAATGCATCATAGATAAGATAGGTTGAAATGTAGGATACACTTACTACATTTAGCTCTCTTGGATTATTACAGTGTGATCTGGGCTCTATAACTTTGAGCAAAGTCTTTGACAAAGCTTGACATAGTGACCTTGAGGAAAATATCTGCTGCTGCTGATGCCTTTGGGATATTCAAAGGTTGATTGATGTATAGGAATCATATTGAACCAGTTGCTAGTGACATTTGGTGTGGTTTTTTTGGCCCAATAGTTTGCTAAGGATTTAGGTAGGAGACACAAGAGCTTGCCTTGAACTTTGTAAGAGGGTTGAAACTGGAGGTGTAAGAAACTAAGTCAGGAAATGCTTGGCCAACTTAAATGAAACCACTGAGGGAAGTACACTGAACCATATTCAACATAAAAATATATGAGGAGGTGAGGGAATAGTTCAGTGGGTAGAGTGCTTGTCTTCAGCATGAGGACCTGACTTCAATTGCCAGAACACACATAAAAAAGGTCAGGTATGTTGGCCTTCTCTATAATCCCAATACTGTGGAGGTACAGGAAAGTGGATCTCCAGGATTCATATTAGTCAGACAGCCTAGCCTGACTGGCAAGCCCCAGACTAATAAGAGAAGCTACCTCAAAATAAGATAATGGCATTCCTAAGGAAGCACACCTGAGGTTTCTGCCCTTCATATGCATGTGCACACAAGTTCATGCATGCTGCACACGTATGTCCACCCCTTCACATAAACACACACATACATGCACACAAATATAAATGAAGACAAATATGAAAACTTATGCCAATATAATAAGAAAATTTAAAAAAGCGTGACTGCACAAATGAAGGGTTATCTAAGTCTGCCTAAAAACTCCATCTCTTGAGAAAGTTTTGGAAACTGTAGCTACCATCACAGTCAAGCTGAAGGGGTTACAGACAATTTATAAAGGAATCATAATTTTCTTATCCAAAAGAGGATGACATCTTTTTTTTTGTGTATGACAGGATGTTTCCTTGAGTTGTATTTAAGGGAATTAAAACTTCATATTGTTTTGATTTGAAGGCTGTGTTCATTCTGGTTTTTAACTTTTATACAGGTTTTCAGTAAATCATAAAGCCTTGGGTGTATATAAAGCTTTTCTTTTCATGTGTGCATGATATTGTGGTGGGCCTGGGCATGTAGAGGCTCGATGTAAAAACTGGGTATTTTTTCAGTTGTTTTTCGACATTTAATATAACTATTGCACTATTGATGTATTTGTATTTGTGTGTGTGTGGTATATACCACATACAGTGCTCCCAGTGATCTGAAGAGGGTTCTGAATATCTGGAGTTATCCGGATATCTGGCGTTATAGGTGGTTATGAGCCATTGGAGGTGGGTGCTGGGAACTGAACACAGGTTCTCTACAGGAACAGCAAATGATCTTAACAGCTAGACCAACTCTCCAGCCCCATTAGATTATTTTAATTATGTGTGTGCACATGTGGCTGCGTGTGGGTATGTACATATAAGTGAAGGTGCCCAGGGAGGTCAGAAAAAATTGTTGGGTCCTTTGGAGCTAAGGTTACATGTGTTGTGAGTTTCTTGACATAAAATCTAGAGACCAAACTCTGGTCCTCTGTAATAGCAGTTTGTTTTCATAACCATGGACCAATCTCTCCAACCCCAATGTATCGCACTAATTTAGTAACTAAAATAATTCTTTTCCATGCTAGATGCTGTTCTTGACACTGGAGACAGACAGAGAATTAAAAGTTAAACATGAAGTTTCTGGAAAGTGTAAATGATTAAAGTAGAGATGATATGTGGTCTTTACTGGTTGCCATCATTTGAAGAGCTGACATTACAAGAAGAGTTAGGTCAGCACACTGTGATCCTAGGGGGTTAGGTAATATAGATAGGGTTGCAGATTGTGATTTAAGCATCTGTTCCCAAGCCAAGAGCATAGCAAGGGTTAGAAGGTCCTTTGTCATAATGCAGCCAAGTCAGAAGTATACGCCTGTCAGGATAAACGATGTAAGAATACCCAGCCCAGTACCCAGCCTGTCACAGCCAGAACAAAGTGATTGCTTAGAGGAATCTTGCATCTTTGCCGAATAGGTGATAGATGATTCTAGAATTCTAAAGAACAAGAATTCCTAGTCATAGGTTTAATCTCTGTGACTGTCTTTGAACTTTATGTGGCAGGTAGTTACTGGATAGCTAACAAATGAGTGAGAGTTTTATGTAATTTCCAAGGTTGAATGTTAATCAGTGTGATGTTATACAGTTGCATAGAGTTGGTGCTTTAATGATAAAAATTATTATATTAAATGGCATTTGGAGTTCAGATAGATGTTTCTGGTTTGATTTTTAGTGGTTATGATATGATTTGATTTTGTATCATTTTCAGCACCTTTCCTTTCACTAGTTATTAAATACCATGTCAATTATTCTTGGGATTTTTCATTTGACGGAATGTCATCCTCAAGTGTCTTATGGACTTAATGAGAATCTATAGAGGATTTGTGATTTTATTTTTCAAATAGATAATTCATTCTCCAAGTAAGAGTTTTCAAGCCCCAACACATCCTGATTTAACCTCTATTATTCTGAATCACATAGCATTATCTTGTTCCTCATTTATGAAGTCCTTTTATTCCCATATTACTGTCCTTTTTTTTTTTTTGTTCTCAAAATGGATAGCATTTTTCTTGTTATCCTTTCTAACCACATCTTTCTTCTGCTGAAACTTATTCCTGAAATAAAAAAAAAACTAATAAGTCTCACTTCTCTCACAAGCTGAGTGAGTCCTTTCCTGTCTCTCAATCCTTCCTGTCCAGATGCCTTCTGGTACTATGCTTAGTGCTCATGACAGTTCAGCATGTGTTTGCTATTTCCAATGTATAGGTGAGAAAACGGAAGCTCATAGAAAGTAAATCATTTCTTCAGTGCTACTCAGTTTATTAGCGAAGGCACTGGACTACATTTTTAAAATCTCTGTCTGGATGTCAACCTAGCATGTATGAGTGCAGGCATGACCATGCATTTGAAGGATAGTGGATAACCTCAGGTGTTGGTACTCACCTTCTACTTTGAGATAAGATTAACTAGTGTAGCCTTTCCGAGAACTTCCAGGGAGGTTCCCACCTCCAATCTTCCCTAAGGAGCACTGGGATTATGGACATGTACCACTATACCCTGTTTTGTGTGGGTTCTGGACATCTTAACTGAGATTCTACCATGTCCACAGAAAGGGCTTTACCCACTGCCCAGCTCTGACATTTTATGGCCCATGTAAACCAACCTTTTAAATAAAAACTACAAACATGCAAAACAAAGAATTTGTTCTCAGTGGGGATTCTATTTGCTAAAGGAGTTACAAGTCTCCTTACTATAGCTAGTGATAGATAGTAAGAGATTTAAATGATTCATTATCTGGTTATGTGACTATACTGATCAGGCTAGAAATACTGTTGAGTTTTGAGGCCAATCTCTGTTTTAAGATATACATTGTCTTGTTCAAGGACACATACTTGATCACTAAGTTAGTGAAGGTCAGAGGTTAGACATCTAGATTCCCAGAAATTTACTTCCAGTGAAATTATGGATACTTGCCCCCAATAGATTCTGTAGCTAAGCATGACACAACAGTAGGGATAAATTTTGATAATTCCACAATGAAAAAAAAATCTTGATTTTTGGATCAAGCAAGTGTTTGGAAAGTGTTTCTGAGCCCCTTGGAGGAAGGTTCTTTCTAAATAAAGGTTTCGTTTGATCTTTTAAAGATGTTTATTTTAGACATGCATCCTTTTGTAAAATATTTACACATATTTTCACAGCAAACATTCACATAGTATTGCTAAAGAGATGAAATTTACTTAACCAAAATTGTTTGCTTTTCTGGGTCCAACCAGCAGGATTTCCCAAAGTCCAAAAGAGATAAAGGGATTTCCTCACAAAGCCTCTTCAAGAATCTGATAGGAGTTTGGAAAGGGCAATCCTGAAATAAGACCCATTTAGATTAAGAAGTTTCTTAAGATCTTGGCTTGAAGAGACTACATCAGCTCAAACATGTACAAAATGAACAAAGAAGCCATAATTTCCCTGAGATGTTATGCCAGAGTCTAGCTAATTGTTTCACTGCCAGGGATTCTACCAATGTGGAGGGTAGGGCAGCAGGTTTTAGCAGATTTTCTGGGACTCCAGGAGAGAGGATAGATTTAGAGATTACCTGTTTTATCCAAAGAAGTCACGAAGACAAGAAATTAGAGGTGAGTCTGAGATGTCAAAATATTTCTCCTGTTGGCAGCAAGCCCTGTGATAAGGATATTTTGAGAAGCAAACAACCCTTCTTGCTCCTTTGAGCATAATTTGCATAATTCTCCTGGGAAATCAGAAGGAGTGAGTTCTTTATGATAAAAGGAAAGCTCCCTGTGAGAAACCCCACAGTGAAAGAGAGAAGGCATCTGGGCTCCACAGATAAGCAGGAGCGCTAGCCTTGTGCCTTGAAGTCTGTCTGCAGAAGTAGCTTGAGATAAACCATGTGCTCAGTCTGGGCCTCAGTTTCTCCCTTTCTAACGCTCCTCTGGTAGGCTGTTATCTATGTCCTCTTGTGCTGAGTCCAATGGGTCTCTTTCTCCGACTTCTCTTCCTGCACCTACCTTCCTGAGACACTGCATCTTTATGAGACACTGCTCCTTTCTATTCTTGTAAATGATGTTTATAAGGCATGAAGCAGGCATATAAATCCCTTCACCTTTTTAATCACTTTTTCTATGTGTCTAAAATTATATACAGTAAAACTTTCTTTATTGTGACCTTATCAAAATCTTTCTTTGCTCTCTCTCAGAAAAATAAAATAAAATAAGGTCGTTAAAAAAGTCTTTAAGGGGGATGGAGTGCTCAGCAGTTAAAGGCACTGGCTGCTTTTCCAGAGAACCCGGGTTCAAATGACAGCACCCACGTGACAACTCACATCTGTCTGTTACTCCAGTTCTAGGGCTTCTGATGCTCTTACACAGGCATACATGCAGACAAAGCACCAATTAACATAAAATAAAAATTAATTATATACCCTGGGTGGTGGTGGTGCACATGTTTAAAAAAGAAAAAGAAAAGTGTTGTGGAATATTCCTTTACACTGTGAGTACTAGGTCTTAGCTATGGGGTTTTGCCCATGCAGACAGTAAAGATTAGAGACACATGATGTCTCTAAAAACCTCTGAACAGGTTACAGTGTGTTTAACTATATGTGTAGGCTTAAAAGAAAGGAAAAAAAGAAGAGTATAGACAATCATAATAATAAATAAATGTCTTAAAAACAAAGTCTTTAAATAAAGAGTAAAATAATAAAAAAAAATGTAGAGATGGGAAATACACAGGGAGTCAGATACTGCATGTTACTTTGTTGTCTTTAAATTTTTTGATTGCTGATGAGCAAACAATACCTCCTGAGACATTGAATTACAAAACTACTAAATTAAACCAACCTATATATTTTTAAAATGTCTTAACTTTGAAAGGCAAGTAAAAATATGTTATGTTGGAGAAGAAGTTATGGAAATGAAAGGCTGTGGATTCATTCAAGGCTGGTACATATGAGATTTGATCAAGGAAGATCCCATGAAAATTCTGGCTCCAGGCAGAAAAAAATAAATCTAAAAAACACCTTCAAGACAGGTTGCATATATTTTACCTGCTCAAACATAAACTAAAAAATCATATTTGGCTAGCTTGTGTACAAAGCACAGTTCATACTTGTGTTAATACAGACATGTATGTTCCCTAGGGAAGTTTACACGTTTTCAGATCATTGGGACCAGACACCAATGAAGATGGGTGACCCAGGTGATGGATTACCTCTCAGAGTGCCTCTGTTGCAGTTTCCTCATAGTTCTGCATCCAGAACAGCTTCAAGGCTGCTGGCTGAGATGGTCCAGCCTCACTGACTATTCTAACTAGGACTTGGCCATTATCCTAATTTTCTCAGTGTTCCCCCAAAATGCTAACTCCTCCCACAGACAACAGGAAGCTGTCTTGAAAACACAATACCTACATTCCCAAGAGGTAGTGTCAGTGGCTTTTAGTCATTTGGTGGGTTGTGGATGTTTGTCATACTTTAGTGGGAATACAGGAATATAGGATAAAAGACAACTTTTTAAAGTTATTTTTGTTATACTGAATATATGTTTCTACTCTCGTTTAAGGTATTGTGCTTATGTATCTCATTTAAAAATGTAATTAAGAAGTGCAGATTACTAGATGGTTATCTATAATAATCAAACTTGTAATCACATTAGGTATGTTTCCAAGGTTAAACAGATATATTTATATAGATTAAATGGTCTCCAAAACTTCAAAAACCTACAGCATATGGCATTTAAGATGTTTAATAACCTAAGACTTTTCATGAGTGAGACACCCCTGCTCCTAGCAGCACCAATTTACTTCAGAGAAGATGATGGGCATCAAAGAAGCACATATAGAGTTTTTCTTCATTATGTCAAAGTTAGTCATTTGAGAAGAAGCTGCTATATGCTGTACAAACTTGTCAAGTAGGACACAAAGGGAAAAGATTACTTTACTTTGCCAAAACAATACAGGAAAGTCCTTCAAAATTCTTGCTTCATAGGAAAGTCTGTCAGACATTCTGCAGGACACACAGGAAAGAGACTGCTGAATTTTGCGAAGGCTAGGCAGGACAGGTCTTCAGAACTCCTGCTTTATTGAAAAGTCTGCCAGATATTCTAGGCTTGTAACAGAAGATGGATACCCCAAAGTTGCAGAGGAACACTGGGTGGTGACTCCAGGCAACCAGATGTTTGCTGTTTCTTTAGGTTTGGGAGTTGCTTGCACCGCATTTTCTATTTGCTCAGGTAACATATCTTTCCGGGTTCTTTGATGGAGTTGAAGACTAGATAATTATAACTACAATTTTCCTTAATTATTATAGAAGGTAAATTACTCACCAAGATAGGATAAATAATGGTGTATTTTCTCTGAATTTGCCAAATACAAATGGACTAGATATTGTGAATGTATTTGATATTTGTTCTTGTTGTATATAGCTTTATTGTGTTAAAGTTAAAGCCCTTTCTTTTCATTTAGAAAAAAAAAGGAGAACTGTAGAATATTCATTTACACTGTGTGAAGATATGTCGTTGTAGATTTGTTTAGTAAAAAGCTAAATGGGCAATAGCTAGGCAGGATTTTCAGGACAGAGAAAATACTTGAAAGAAGAAGGCAGAGTCACCAGCCCGATGCAGAGGAAGCAGGAGGAGCGGTAACAAGCCATTTATGTGACAATTCATAAATGAGAAGAAATGGGTTATTTTAAGTAATAAGAACTAGTTAGAAACAAGCCTAAGCTATCGCTCAAGCTTTCATAATTAATAAGTTTGTGTGGTTATTTGGGAGCTGGGATATGGGACAAAACCCAGTGATGGCATATCAATGCACAGAGCAAGAGACTAGGTAGGTTCCTGTGTGACTGTAAGGGAGGGGATACAGGCAGGGTGAATGGTAAAATCTTAGCAGAACAAGGGGGTAAGTATGGAAAGGAAGTTTTATTTTTATAAGCTTTAGAACTAGGATGTTTTAACTCCTAGAATTGCAGTAGAAAAGCCAGCTAATCCCTGATGATGTAATAATGATATTACTAAAAGTACTAACTTTGCCATGGGCTAATAGTGTGTTAACCTTTGTTAGATATAGTCACATGATTGAAGATAACTAGCCCATTTCTTTAATAGTGTCTACACTTGAGTATTTTTCTTTCTCTGTGATTACATAATAGTACTAATTAAGTCTTCAAATCCAAATTTCCCTTTAAGATTGAGTAAGGGATAAAAAAAATCAATTAGTTACATTAAAAAATATATACACTGTACCGACATTGTCTGGATGTAAGTATTAATAAATGTTTTTTTAGCTTCTGGGCCATACCTTATTAATATGTGAGATCTGCTTGTTGGATCACAACCAGCATTTTATAAAATTAAATGGACCAGAATAGGAATATCAGCTATTTCATAATAAGAGTTATTATTGGCTTTTAAAGATTTTTGTGTATATATACATACCTATGCATATTGCAAATTTTATTTCTCTGTGTCTGTTAAGAAGATTCATCTTTGGAAATGTACCCTGAGGTGAAGATTTGTGTGGAGTGAATTTATTTCGAAATACAGTAGTGGGTCACAGCTATGAAAGGGTTAGGCTAGGGAAGAGGAAGCAACTGAGCAGAGATGTGATCACAGCATAGGCCACAGTTGGTCACACATACTTGTCTTGAGGTAAAACAGATATGTCAAAGGGTCATTGTGCTTCTATAGTCTGATGTGGGAGTGTGGGATGCTCCTGGAAGAGGTTTGCTCACTTGAATATATGTCTCTTTTTCACAGGCTGAAGGGGATGTGTTGTAAATTCCCAGAAGCTTCTACAACAGGAGAAATGTAAGCCCCAATTATCAAGGGGGTTCATCTAGATGGTTTCTGCAACTTCCACATAGCTAAGACCTTGACTTCAAAATTGAAGTCAAAAGATATGTTACTTTGGAGGAGAGATTTTGCTTTTGTTTCCACAGGAGATGAGAGGCTGTAGATTCATTCTGAGTTAAGAAAAATCAGGTTTGATCAAGGAAGACCACCTGAGAAATCTCCGGTAGGAACAGATGACCCAGATGACTGAGTTCTACATCCAGAAGAGATTCAAGACTGCTGCCTGAGATGATCAAGCCTCACAGGATACTCCAGTCAAGACTTGATCATAACTCTAAATTTTCTTTAGGTCCCCATAAGATTATCAGTGCCCCCCAACCATCCGGAAATAGCCTGGAATACTATACCCACATTCCCAAAAAATGGACTATGGATATTTTCCTTTTTTTTTTTTAAAAAAAAAAAAGAGGGGGAAGTGGTACGGGATAATTGTCTGTATTCTGTCAATCATGTTTTAAATAAACGCTGATTGGCCAGGCAGGAAGTATAGGCGGGTCAACCAGACAGGAAAGAGAAGTGGGGCAATGAGACCAGGAGAATGCTGGGAAGGAGGAAGCCCATTGCTCCCAAGTCCTGCCCAGACCACCGAAGAAGCAGGATGTGACCTGCCCCACTGAGAAAAGTACTGAGCAATGTGGCTAACATAGATAAGAATAATGGGCTATATAAGTTATAAGAGCTAATACGAAGCCTGAGCTAATGGGCCAATCAGTTTATAACCTAATGTAGACTCTCTGTGTGATTTTCTTTGGGACCTAATGACTGTGGGGTGTGGTGGGAGAACAGAAACCAACCAGGCCTTCATGTTACAATCTGGGGATCGAATTCAGTTTGTATCTTGTTACAAACTGTTGAGTTCCCCATGCATATTAGTGAAGTACTTTACCAGAATTATCCATCTCCTCCCCAAAGTATTGTTGATACCAACTGTTAAGTTCCCCATGCTCATTAGGCAAACACTTTACCAGAATGAGCCATCTCATCAGTGTATTATTGATACAAACTGTTGTATTAGCCTTATATATTTTGGGGCACTCAATGCAGGACAGTTTTATGATGAAAACATAGGTTTAATTGATAAATAATTCACTTAGGAGGAAGTTACTCTCCTGTTTTTGGGCTTGAATGTCATGGGTATCCTGGAGATTGTTTCAAGCATACATGTTCCTCAAACTACAATCAGGCTGTGTCCTAATAACACATCATAAGTTGAAAATACCTCACTTGAAGAGCCTAATACTATGCATAATATACTGAACATCAGAGTTTTACAGCACAGTGCACTTTAGAGTGCCCGTGGCTTGTCCTCATGATGATGGGGCTGGGTGGTGACTGTGAATCATGCTGCTGTTAATATTTGTATCCCAGTCTCTATAATGTCTTTGTAGACATTAATGTCTGTATGTGCTTTAGGCATATACCTAAAAGAAGAATTCCTGGGTTATAGAATAATTCTGTTTGACCATGTGAAAAGTTGTCAAATTCTTTCCCAAAGTGAGTCCACCATTTTACATCCTTACCAGCAGTGTGTTCAAGGCTAGTGTCTGTGTGTTCTCACCAACACCTGATTCTTATGTTGTAGTCATCCTTCTGGATGTGGCATGTGGTGTTAGCATGGATTTGAACTGAGTTTCCTCAGTGACTATCAGAGCTCAGAATCTTCCTTTGTGACATTCAGCCATGAATCTTTTCTGCAAAAATGTCTGTTCACATATTTTCTCACTACTAAATTAAACCATTTTCCATTTTCCTTATTGAGTAGTACCTGTTTTTTATGTATTGTGGATAGAAATTCATTATAAGAAATTATTTAGGTTGGGTGTATTTATTTATTTTTAGTTATTCTACAATTATTACTAACAATGCTCTTACAGAGGTTCCGGGTCCAATTCCAAGCACCCACATGGTGGTTCACAACTGTCCAGGACTCCAGTTTGAGGAGACCCAACACCATCATTGGCCTCCACAGGCATGAGACACTCACTTTGTGTACAGACATACATGGAGACAAAACATCCCCACACAAAGATTTTTTTAAAAAAAAGATTTATGTTTTGAGATGATAATATATTTTATTGCTGCCTGGGAGACCAGCCTCCAGCAGCAGCAGGGCTCCAAGAGAATCCAGAATTGATATATTATAACTTTTTTATCTGAGTGGTTTAAGGGGAAAACCACATACTCTCTTGATGGTTTTACTCAGATCATTTCTTTATTCTTTTTTTTTTCATTTCCTGTACTTTATTTTCCTGGTGATCTCCTTCTCCCATTCTTGATCTCTTCCTTCTAACTCTATCCTTATTCTTGATGTGTTCCTTCTAACTCATTTTAACTCTATTGTTATTTTTTCCTTATAGCCTATATACCCCAGGAAAATCTTTCAGGCAATATATAAATTACAGTGTGGCTACATTCTATTTTTCAACTGTATGATTACAACAAATACAAGTAAAAACCAGCATATTTTCTAAATCCCTTACATGATCAAACATTTTACATGTTACAGGAGAAAAACAAATCATCCCAAGCACCCACCTACATTCACATTTAAGTAACTTGTTACAGATTAACAGAATATGGGCAAGCAGAGGATATTTTTTTTTCTCAGCCAATTAGTTTGTTGGCAGGCTGCATATAGTGGTTGCAAAGAAATAATCAATCTCTTCATTATTTATCTTGAGAGGTAATCTTATAAGGAATCACAAACCTAAACTTTTATACATGAAAAACAATCAGTCAGCTCTACTTTAAATCGTTAGGGTGCATACCCGCTCATCAATAGTTTTTTATATCAGGAGAGTGAGGACAAAAATGGGTATAAGGAATTAATCACCACCTTGATCATCAACTAACCCTATCAAGAAGGACATTTCAGTTAATGATAATTGGGTTGCTTTGTTTTGTTCCATGACCTTAAAAAGTTCTTCATTCAACTATGTGACTTTTAAAAACTTTAAATTGTCTTCTTGGGTTTTCCACCTCAAAACTGTTTAACAAAAACATCTTAGTCTAACTTTTAAGTTATTTTCAAAGCTTTATTTCAGCTATGATGCACTCAGAAACCTATTAACACATCTCCCAACAATAAGATTAGAATTTAAACTAGCTGGACTACTGAAACTCAATTGTTTCTCTTAATCATTAATCTAAGCCACAGTTTATATGGCTCCTCCATAGAAATAGTTCTAGCTGTGTGATACTTTCTTATTTAATTTTTTAATAAAACTCTATTCAAACTGCTGGTGTGGGGACAATTGTCTATATTCTGTCAATTACATTTTAAATAAATGCTGATTGGCTAGTAGCTAGGCAGGAAGTATAGGCGGGAAAACCAGACAGGAAGTAGAGGTGGGTCAAGGAAAACAGGAGTATTCTGGGAAGAAGGAAACTCTTTCTGCAATTGTAAAGAAGCAAGATGTGACTGCCTCACTGGAAAAGGTACCTAGCCATGTGGCTAACATAGATAAGAATAATGGGCTAATATAAGTTATAAGAGTTAATAAGAACCCTGAGATACTGGACCAATCAGTTTATGATTAATGTAGACCTCTGTGTGATTTCTTTGGGACTTAACAACTGTGGAAACCAGGCAGGACAGAAGCCTCAGACAACAAACTGCCATCATTATTATCAATTAGACAGTACATCTTAGAAGAAATCATCTTCATAATAACGTCCAGTAGAACAGGATGTTTCCATGAGATAAACACATGGCATTACAGGCTGTGGGGATATCCTCACACCTATCCATACTATGTCAGATACCAGAGAAAGGTGGCAGCAGCAAATACATGAAGGCACAGCAGAAGCAGAAGGCACCATGAAGTCTGTGGTCTTGGAGCCTTGCCTATGCGAGATTTACCCATCAGGGATTTTCCTGGTGGTGGGCTGACACCCTGAAGTCAATTTCCATCTGCTGCTCTTCTGACATGGCCATTGGCAATAGTTAAATCATTTTCCCCTTTTCTTTTCACCCTTCAAACACTCCCATATTCCCTTCCTTGTTTTCTTTCTAACTCATAGCCTCTTTCCTTATTAATCATTGCTACATACATATGCACATGTATACACATATATTCTTAAATATATAACTGCAACATTCTCAGTCTATATAATGTTGTTTGTATGGATTTTGGGGGCTGACCATTTGGTATTGGGAAACCAATTGGTGTGCTTAGTTACCTTTAGTAATTTTTTTTGTGTGAGTAGGACTGTGGCCTCATGGGATTTGCCCCATACACTTTGGCATGTCTCTTGGTGTCATGTCTTGTTCAGGTCATATTTAGGTAGTTATGCTGGTTAAGACTTTATGACTATAGCTTCTGATATTCCTAAAATATACAGTCTCACAGCAAACTGCCTGATCTTCTATCTATTATAATCTTTCCATGTCCTGGGCTACAACGTTCCTTGAGCCCTAGATGTAGCCGCTCAGACTGGGCTCCACAACTCTGCATTTCGATTGGTTGTGGTTTGCTTTAGTGGTCTTCATCTGTTGCAAAGAGAAGTTTCCTGATGAGCGGTGAGAACCATGTGTATCTGTGGGTAGAAGGACAAATATTTACAGTGTTCTTAGGAATTATGCTAAGTGGCTGAGTAAATGCTGGTTGTAAGTTCTCCTCCAAGATCTATGACTTCACTAGCACTTGGTATTTTGCTAGGTTAAGAGTATTAGACGAGATTTCCCTCCTTGTGAGCCTGTATTAAGACCAAATAGAGAGCTGTGGGTTACTGCCAATGTACAAATATACTCTATATGCTTAGGGTTATCATGCAATTTTGATTATTATGGTTCATAGGCTTCACAAGTAACTTCAGAAACAAGAAAAAAGACTATTGCTGGGCTGGAGTTTGAGGGAGGAATAACAAGGTACAAGTGCTTTGATACTCAAAATAGAAAACATGGGGTGGGGACTTAAATTAGGGAAGGGGACTGAGATAAATACAGAGGAAAGAAGAGCAGCATATAATCATATAATAAAAGTAAGTATCTCTAAAAAAAAGTCATAAGGAATTTACTATTTACTAGCTACTTATAAATCACAATGCATGTAAACCTGTATATAACTATAGATATATAGTTTAATGAAAATTTCACATCTAGACTGACAATGTTCTTTCCAAGAGCCACACTATATAACAAAACCCCCAACACTAGGCATCTTTTGAGTTATTGGTCAGGGTTGTCCAAGAGACTCCCCAAACTTTTGAGGCTATTGCTATTGCCATTGATTACATACTAAAGGAAGAAGGAAAGTCGCTATTGTTGAAGACATTATGTACTTCAGACACAGGCCTAAAGGACGCTGACCTGCAACTGACCTGAATACCTCCTTCCTGAGGATTACCTTTCATGGTACCAGAAGGCAACATATAAGCTTCCAAATGAGGAAAGCAACTGATGGGAATAATTATAAAATTAAAAATAATATGTTATTAAAGGACTGAAACATTTTAACATAGTTGTATTTAGAAGTTATGTGGAAAAAGCAGTAGTTGGCATCATAATATTGGGTCTAAGGAGTATTTAATATGAAAGCTATTGTTACATTCTTCTCTGAAATTTGTGAACTTACCTAGATGTCTACCACTTGACTCACATCATGAGAGTGATCATATCAATTCCTTTGCTCTAAAGGTTACTTAGATCCTTTTCATGAAGGATCAGGAACAAAAGTGCCCATGAGAGGCCAGGATGGAATGTGTATACAAGAGGTATGCTCAACGATATTGTCTGAAAGTTAAAAGCCTTCTAAAATTATAGCCCTTCTAAAACGAGCCTTCAGCTAGTTGCCCATCTATTGGTGTTTCACTGTGCATAATAAAATATAATAATTCTCAAATTTCCAGAGCTTCTATAACCCTCTAATTTCCATATAAAATATTAATATTAAGTAGCTCTAAACTGCAAGAGAACATTGCTTTCATGGGCTTCAAAAGCAATTTAATGGAGACTCCATTTGTAATAAATGGGCAATACTTCAAAAATATCCACTAAAATGCTCCAAAATGAAAAGTAGTTATCTCTATATACACTAAGCTGATTAAGAAGAACTTGGTAATTTAAGGTTATTTTCATTGAATCAAAAATCAAACTATGATCTGGAACTTGAAAGTCAAAGTACGGTTTGACCTTCATCTACAAGGTAGATAGTCAAACCAATGTTGGGGTACACTTACAGAATTTTGTTCAAGAAGAGATCTGATTTTGATTTTTGCCCTACTTAACATCTTTTTCAGTGAAGAAATGGGAATCACTTAAATTATTTATCCAAGATTGTATCTCAGTTGACTCAGAACTAGAAGCCATGTGACCAGTAAATGTGATTAATGCTAGGAGGAAGTAGTGTTCTTGAGAGAGTCCATGGTTAGTCCTGATTGCTGTGTAAAAACTCTTACAGGAAATGTGTGTTTAATTTATGATGGGTAAACAAAGTATCTCTCTGAAACTTGCCAGATATTGACAAATCACCAAATGACTGTGCCATGATCTCTGAGTTCAGCAACGCTTCCTTTTAAAGGTTATTGTGAAAAACAGACTCCAATTTCATGGAACTAGGAAACAAATACATATATTTGGGCATATAGACAAGTGGCTTACCATCTGGCTTATACAACCTCAACACAATCCTTTATTTATTCTATATTTTATAGGAATCTTTCATGATTGTAATGTATTGAATAAGAGCTTAAATGTAAATTGATTTGGGTCTGGTTTTAAGGCTTACAGAAAAGTTGAAGATATAATACTTACATATCTGTCTGTCTTTCCCTTGAGAGCAAAAATGGTGTCTGTTTCAGGGTTCCAGGATCTAGAACAGTGTGTGGCACATAGTCAGTGTTCAGTAAATACTCCATGAATAAATGAATAAAGACCAATTGAACACATATAAATAACTAAGGTGCATGTAGAGAGAGTAATAGTTATGGGATAATAGTGTATTGGATGGCTGTAGTGTTTTAACTCATTGTTAGATTTCAAAGAACCCAAGAAGCTGACCTGAGTTACTCAGTTGAAATATCACAAGACATGTGTCTAAGTCCCAATCCTAAACTGAGCCTGTTTCTTTGAACTTGATCAAACCACACTGGGTTAAGAAATATAGCTCACTGGTAGATGGCTTGTCCATTGTGCATGAGGGTTCAGTTTCCAGTATTGAAACTTGCTGGTGCCAATGTTTTATTTGTAAAGTGAGAGGATAGGACCCATCACTTTGCTGACAACACATGCAAATGAAGTTGAATGAATGTAAGATAGTGCTGACTGATAGGGACAGTCCCCATCTAGAAAGGACTGGACACATCTGGAAGGGCTCCCCTTTTCTGAGTTTAGTAAATATTTTCCACTGGGGAATAAAGATCTAGTATTATTTTGCCTTCCACATTTTCAAGATAAATCTACATTATCTACTTTTTTTTTTTTACTTTTTTTCATGTCAGGAAATAATTTAAAATTAAAACAAGCAAATAAAAATGCCACAGCACCACGGTAGTCAGATGTTTTTATGGATGAAATTTGACCCCTGTGTTAGTAGTGGCTCATCTCCAGATTATCATCAAGACTCTTCCCCAACCTATGCATTTCCTAAACTAAGACTGCTAAAGTTAGGAAGTGATGTCATTAGTTTTTGGAGTGATCCCTGCTTTCCCCAGGATATAACTCTGCCTCTTTCTTTGTTTCTTTTTCTTTTCTTTCTTCTTTTTTTTACTTATGAGCCACGTGGTAGTCAGATTTTGATGTAGACAATACAACACTATAGTATAGATGTTTCTTCCTGGGATTTTTTTTAAAGAGATAATTACTATTTGAAAACCATGCTGTGATCTCAATTCCTGGTAACCACAGAAAGAAGAAAGAAAAGAGTTTTTCTTTATTTAGTTCTTATTGCAGAATTTTTATGAACCATTTTCTCAAAGAGTATGCCCTTAATTGAATGCTGACATCTTAGAACTGACTGGAAGAGTTTTCTTGGCTTTCCCATCATGCTTTCCTCTTCTGGTATCTGTATCTATTTTCAATGAGCTAGCTATTTTAGAACACTAGATGCCTTTTATTATTGCTGACATAGATCTTGGTGCTTTCTCCACATTTGCAGCATATAGATTGATTTCTTTTATGTTTATTCAGCTAAATTTTGGATGCCTGAGAGAAGCTGAAGTGATATGCCATTTATCACTTTACCTGGCCACATCTTTAAATGAGAACTATTTCTTTTTAATTGAATTTCAAAAAATAATTTATTTACAGAATTAGTCTGAAAGAAGTCTGGCAGGAAACTGGAATTCTTTCTGTCTGTTGACCTGGTTTTGCTCTGCATAGTCTGTTTTTAGGGAGAAGGAATTCATGAGCTTATTTTGCTTTTCTGTACATATCTACTTATGGTCATTTGTCTTTTTTGCAGGTTTACTTGAGGTATTTTTAAAACTAAGGCAAAACAAAACAAATTTTAATATGGAAAAACACGGCAGAGAATCCAAGGTAGATTATGCAATTTGACTTTCATCTATTTCTATTATTTTTTCTCTGTATTAAATTGCCCAATCTTAGTTCCCTCATATGCAATGTGATGATCAAAATAGCATCTCCTAGGGATGGGGATGTAGCTCAGTGGAAGAGTGCTTGCCTAGCATTTGTGAGTTTCAATCCCCAGCACAAAAACACAAAGAAAATAAAAGTACCACCTCCTCAAAGGAATGCTTTAGAAGTAAACAGACAGTTATTTGTGAAATATATAAGCATTTTATATTAACTGCTTATTTATTTGTTGTTATTTAAAATTTTCTCAGGAAGCATAGCATGATGCTACAGACAATATTTTGTTTACCTGTAATGTTTATTTGTAATTGATTTTGCAAAATTGTACTTTTTCTCTTTTCTTTCTGCCTCCCATTATCTCATTATCTACTCTCTTTCTATTTAATTTATTCATTGACTGTTTGATTATGCACTAAGAACCAAGCTTGGTGAAAGACACTCAGTAAACAGGGATGATTAAAAAAAAAATAAGACCCTTTTAAGCTTAGAGTTGCTGGTCTAAGGGTTGTTATTGTGTTTGTTTGTTTTTCTATTTGACTCTTGGTGGGGGTGCCACCCAGCTTCCAAATACATCACACAGAGTTTTATTCTCTTTTATGAATGGCTGGTCTTAGCTTGACTTGTTTCCTGATAGCTTTTCTTAAATTATCCCCTCTATCTTTTGCCTCTTACTTTTACCTTTCTATATACTGTGGCTTACTCTGTGCTAGGTGGCTGGCCTCTGGAGTCCTCCTCTCCTTCTTTTACTGCCTGATCTCTCCTCCCAGATTTCTCCTCCTATGTATTCTCTCTGCCTGTCAGTCCCACCTATCATTTCTTGTGCCTAGCTATTGGTCATTCAGCATTTTGTTAGACCAATCAGGTGTTTTAGACAGGCAAAATAACACAGTTTCACAGAATTAAACAAATGCAGTATAAAAGAATGCAGCACATATTTGCATCATTAAACAAATGTTCCACAGCATAAACAAATGAAACACATCTTCAACTGATATTCCACAACAAAGGGTACATGGAGTTTCTAAGCCAACAAGTTTATGAATGTACAACTATGAAGTCAAAGTTAATGAGCATTCTAATATTCTCTTATCCAAATGACTATGGAAGACAATAATATTATGGGTATTTTTCTGGTACTTCCTTCTTGCAAAGTCCTTGTACTTACTGTTATATTTGAATCCTACAATGGTGATGAGATGCCAATGTCACTAATTCCCACTACCCAGATTAAGATACTAGTTTCTTGCCTTATTTAAGATCAAACAGTAAAAAGACTTAAACAAATATCTTCTGTTGACAAATTCAAAATCTGTACTCTTTCTAATAACTTCCTAAAAAATTTAAAGCATGTATTTATTTATTTGTGGGTATTTTTTGTGTGTTGAGGAGAGGTACCACATCATGCATGTGGATTCAATATTGCAATGTCTTGGAGTGAGTTCTTCTACCATGTGGTTTCTGTGTATTGAACTAAAGTACTGTCAAGATTGGTGGGAAGCACTTTTATCTGCTGAGCTCTCAGTAGTCCCTCTGATAACTAAGAATTTAAACCTCTAATAAACTAAGAATTTCTAAAATTATCTGACTTACCTAGTGGCTACAGAAAATAACTACTTTTTAAGTAATTTGTGTTCATGTTTTGGTTTTGAGGTTAAGCTCCATGCTTCCATCACTGAAGACAACAGGAATGTCTTCTAGGCTAATTCTTAATTATTTTTCTAAGTCCATCCAGTTTCTTCAAGATCAAACTCCAGATTCCAGGTAAGGCCAGTGAGGATATATCCTTCATTCATCACCTGACTCAGCTATAGCCTGTATCCCAGGATTCCTGGTATATACATATACATAAATCTGGTTTTCTCTCTGCTTAAAGAGACAAAAAGATAAGAATATAAAATTTCCATTTCTCTTTAACAGATTCACACTTCTTGGAATGTCTAAGAACAGACTTATGAAACTACTAGTCAGGGCTTGATCAGGTAGAAATGCAGACTCATGTGTATATAGGGTTTCCTCTGTCTGTGTTTGTTACCTCAGCCTGGGAGTCCAGCTCCCATGGCTGCACTGAAGGTTGCAGAAAAGAATGCCCTCAAAGTAGTGAGGACTTAGAAAAATTTCCTATCTATCTAAAGGGGAAAAAACATATATATGTCATCTGAGCGTCACATTTTTTTTATTTTCAGCTCTCGCTCATTCTCTAGTTCCAATTCACTAGATCTTATTCATTTGTTCCAATTTTCTCTAGTTTCTTTGTTCACCTAGTTTATATATACACATTTAACAACAAACTCCTTTCAATAAGAAAAAGTTACAGAAAACTTCTTTTCAGGGTCACAATGCATTTCTTGAGTAAATGACAAGTAGCAGAGCCACTTCCCATGGCAACACATAGACAGGGTCATGGTGTTTGGCATTTACCGGGGCAGTAGCATTGAAGGCATCCCGAACCTAAAAGCACATTTTTTTATCCTGCATGCAGCCCCAGAGCACTAGGAGGAAAGCTTGTAACTTTTTAATTCATGGTTGTGAGGTCAGACCATCCTCTGTAGCCCTGGTGATTTGTGAAAGTTTTCCCACATAAAACTGTTTCTCTCTAGACTTGGTTAATTGTTATTCTTATCCTCAATATAAATTTTAGGACTTAAACATAAACAATTAGTTAGCTGAGACTTGAATTTTCTATAATAAAGTGAGGTTAGAAGTTTGTTCATAGTGTTAATTGCTAAGGACTTTAGTATGGAGTGGCCAATGGTCTCTGTTATCAGCCAGGCCTGGCTAGAGAAATTGGCATAGCAGTTTTAGGTCATAATTATGCTAAAAGACTTTGATTCAATAAGTTGAACACCTATACATATGTCTTTGAGTATAATCTGTGAAAGTCTAACTTGTGATCCATTCACAGAGACAATCAGTCTAGTTTGAATTTGCTCTTGAGGTTTTGAATTATTAATTGTATGTGGTTTGTTTACAACTGAGAAGAAATTATTGTTTTCTTTATACCAGTTTGGAAGAGTGATAAAAAACAGGGCCTAAGTGTCCTACAGTTCTTGTGGACAAGAGATCTGGTTATAAAGCATATCCTAGTATATTTCTGTTCATTAAAATTATACATTTAATGAGAAGTCATCTTCCTGACTATCCACAGATATATGTGCCCCTAAGATTGAAATGTAATCATGAGATTACATGTACAAATTATGTGAAAATGGGTGGTAATGGAGAGATTCCACAGTTGTTTTTGCACATGTGAATTTACAGACAGAAGCAGTCATTTTCCAGAGTCTGTGGTCCTCAAAGCCTTGCTTGAACAGAGTTCTCTCCATCAGAGAATAATTCATCTTGTGGGCTGACATCTGAATTATCAATTGCCATCTGCTGTATTTGTGACTGTGATGAACTCACATTGCAAGAGGTAAGAGTAGAACTTGGTCATGACTTGATGTGGGATTCCCCTCTGTATGCTGTGACTATTACTGGTTAATAAAGGAACTGCTTTGGGACTATAGCAGAGCTATAGGGGAACAGAGCGAGGTGGGGAAAACTAAACTGAATGCTGGGAGAAAGGAGGCAGAGTCAGAGAGACGCCATATAGCCCCTGCCAGAGACAGATGCTGGAAACTTTACCCAGTAAGTCAAAGCCACATGGTGATACACAGATTAATGGAGATGGGTTCAATTAAGATGCAAGAGTTAGCCAATAAGAAGCTAGAGCTAATGGGCCAAGCAGTGTTTTAAATAATACAGCTTCTGTGTGATTATTTCAGGGCTAAGTGGCCATTAACTAACTAGTGGCCCTATTACAACAATGACATCTTGAATCCATAATTTAGAGGGTTGTTTGGAGAAGCTGTGAGTATATTTCCCCCAGAGCCAGACATTTAAACAGCATATCATGTTGACCTTCTTGCTTGAAAGTCAATGTGACTTCAACAAAAGTGGTTCTATTTTATCCACAGCTAGGAAACTCATGAGTCACATAACATAGAGAAACCCCAACAGCCAACCTCAGAGATCAACTCTGAGTATGTTACCAGCTCCACCCTTGAGAATGCTAAGTGATTACTCAGTTACAACACCATAATGTACTCTCCATCATTGGTCCTTAAGGACTCTGACCATAGGGGAGATTCTGCTCTCCCTTCTAGCAAACTTGTTCATGAAGCATTATAAGAAAAGAAAAGGGGAGCAAAGCAGCTCATGGAATTTTTGTATTTCCAAAACTTTAATTTCATACCTTTAATGGAAAATGGAGCATGGCAGATGGCAGAATAACGGTTTCCCAAAATGTCCAAGTCCTAATTTTTTACACATTGGCTACATTATAATTGGTGATGATGTCACCTTACACAATGAAAGGGCATTTGTAGATATGATGAAGGTTGACAACTTTGAGATGGAAAGAGTATCCTAAATGATCTTGTTGAGCTCAATGTAAGTATATGAGTGAAAATACAAGAGAAAGGCAGATGATGGATCTGAGACTCACATAAGAATTTCATCTGTGGTTATTGTCTTTTAAAAGGTTAGGGGTCAGGAGGAGATACCTGAAAGCTCTAGAATTAGCCCTCCTTGTTTAGGCAGCAAGAGTATATGAACTGAGCCCTTACAGCAGCTAGAACTCAATGTAGCTAATAGCCTAAGTGAACAAGAAAATGCACTCTTCAGAACAGTGTCCAGATCTGCCAACCTAGACTGTCACCCAAGTAGACTTATACAGGATTCTGGCATACAGAAATGTGAGAATGTGTATCTCTGTGGTTTAAAGCTGCTAACTGTGGATTTATTACAGAACAGTGGGAAACTAGTACAGGCACAGAGAGGGGAAAAAGATTAGCTAATGTTACATACCCAGTTGTGACATAGCTAGGAGTCATCCTGGAGGATTTGACTACCTGTGGGTTACTGTACGTCCACCTGTTGAAATCCTCATTAATCTCTCATCCCTCTGAGTTCTTTCCCTTATTCTGGCTAGCAGATTTGGGATTCCCCTCTGTATGCTGTGAATACCATTGATTAATAAAGAAGTTGTTTTGGGCCTGTGATAGGGTAGAACAGAGCTAGGCAGGGAAAACTAAACTGAATGCTGGGAGAAAGAAGGCAGAGCAAGGAGAAGCCATGTAGCCCTACCAGAGACAAACGCCAGGACTTTACCTGGGAAGCCACAGACTAGAGTTCAGTTCCCATGACCCACATTAGGCAACTGTAACTCTGAGTAGTTCCAGCTCCAGGGGATTTGTCAAACTCCTCAGGCACCTGTACACATGTTCACATACACAAGCACACACACATATATAGACACATGAACAAAAATACAAGTAAAATATTTGAAAAGTCACTGGGGCAGAGGGAGCTGGAGAGATGCCTCTGTGTTTAAGAGAATTTGTTGCCCTACTGGAGGACCTGATTTCAATTCCTATAATCCACTACACACACACACACACACACACACACACACACACATATTGACTATACACACACACAATAATCTGCAGTGTAAGTGGATCCTCTATGGGCACTGCACACCTACATGCTAGCAGAACACTCATACGCATAAAATAATAAAATATATAAATCTAAAACAGCAACAACAGAAAACATTTAAAGCTGGGCAGTGGTGCATGCCTTTAATCCCAACACTTGTGAGGCAGAAACATGTGGATCTCTACGAATTCCAGTCTAGTTTGGTCTTCTGGGACAGCCAAGACTACACAGAGAAACCCTGTATCAAACATGAAAGCTAATAAACAAACAAAAACAAAAAAATAAGCAGCATTTTGAAGGAAAGTAATCCTAAAATTCAGGAGATGTATGTCCAATTCTTAGACAGAACGCTGTATACATATAGGTCCCATTCTTAGACAGAACACTATATACATATAGATCTCATTCTTAGCCAACCTAGTGTCTTCTGAACACTGGCATAGCACATTCCTAGTTTTCATTTGATGTGCACCAGAATGTCACACTTTAGATTCTGTACATAAAAAGACAAGTGTTGCACACATAGTGTGAAAACTGGCAGTGACGCTACCTATGTGTATGCATTTCTGAAAAACACTCAAGGGACAACACCTGTCCCAATGTGCTGCCTTTTAATCTCTCTTTCTATTGGATCAAATGGATCCCAGACAAGCAGGCACTTTCATTCCCTCTCAAACATGGTAGAATACTTTAGAAAGAACAAGACGGGCCTGTCAGGCATCCTGATTGTGCAGATCTGGGCTGAAAGGAGTTGGCTGCAATGCTTAGACTACAATTTCTAGTATGGCTCAGAACCTAAATCTAACTGGATCATTGGTTGGCCCAATTTCGTTTTCTGTTGATTTTTATGCATCCTGTTCTTTTCTTTTTTGCCTCCATGTGCATTAATAAAATCTCCCTGGAATACTAGAAAATATTTGGAATGAAATGATTTCTTGATTGTCGGTTTTATCAGCATAAATCAGTTGACAATCTCCTGTGAATAGGAGAAGCAGAGATACCAGTTTTGAGTGATAAAGACCATTTCCACTGTAGCCATCCAGGGTTCACCTGGAGGGTCTTTGGGGAGGTCTCCTACAGCCAGCAACAGGCTGAGCTGCCACCTGCCACCTGCTTTCCTGCATTCACTTGGGGTGGGGATTTCCTGTAAGGACATTTCCTTTTGAATTTTATGTTTTACTTAATTTTTATACACTGGTTACATCTCCTTCATTTCTGTGAACCAAAGAAAGCATTTCCTACCAGCACCAAGGATGGATGAACTAGAACATTTTAAAAATGAGAAATCAACAGACCCATAGAATCTATGGACAAGTGGGTAAGACATCAACTTCTGCCCAAAAGCGATCAAAACCTTGTTGCTTTTCTCTTGTTTCTTTTTTCTTGGTGCAGGATCCTTGCCATTTATACTTCTTCCTGGTGGTGTCTTCTGGAAGGCCAGGAGGTGAGTCAGCTCTATTTCCTGCACTGTCTAAGAGCACAGCTTGAGCCAGACTGGTGGCATCTATCAGCACCGAGTTGCAGACTGCTACACCCCAGCATTCTGGAGACTCCTGCCTGCTCTGAGAAAGCAGCAGGCACACACAGCCAGGTTCCCAAGGGTGAGGGCCACAAATCAAATTGTCGTTTCTTTCACAGACTTGACCCAGGCAGTCAGTCCCCAAAGACAGTCATTTCTAAGAGAACACTTCCCTTCTGACAAAACCCACAAGGCAACTATTTTTGTGAATAGATTGCATCTCACTTTTGCGTCAGGAGAAAATTTGAAAAATTATACTTTAGGCAGTGTTGACACAGTAATCAAGCTGGGCCTGGGTTCTGGGTTGGTTTTCTCTGTTAATTCAGTGAACCACTTTGGGAAAAATGTCTTAGTCTCTGTTAGTCTGCTTTTCTCTCTGTAAATTGAGAAATGGTGGAACCAAGGAGAGGAAGTGGGTGTTTGGCATCTGAATTTAGTTTGCACATGTATTGTGTTGAACTTTGTGCGATTTTGCTCTCTTTCAACAAAAGCAGGGGTTTCAGTGTCTATCACTGGGGCAATGGCCAGTCAGGCTGCTCTCCAGCTGTGTTTTGTCTTAATTGGCAACACCTGTATGAGATGATCTTGAAATCTTTTCCTAGTTTCCTACTATAAATCAGTAATTTATAATGCCCTGATTCTGAGCCATGTGGGACTGAGAAAAACAATGAGACGAACTTGGTATTCCAGGCATGTGTTTATGGGGATGCTATGCTCTACAGTACTCGTCTCTACTCCCACTTCATATGGCTAAAGGTTTCTGTGTCTAGGAAGAACTTGTACCAGCATTGCTGGTTTGGGTAGAAGTTTGGTAAATGACTCAATGCCCCTTCAAAGAGGAAATTGTGGCTAGTGGTAGCCAAGAAAGTTGAATGTTTTTGGCAATATTCAATCTTCAGAAAAGAGAATGATGGGAAGGGCACAAATACATCTCTACTTAAAGCATTTACCTTAATTGTTCTAGTAATAATAAAAATTTGGGAGTCAGAAATTGCAGTAAAAATCTGATGAATCCAAGGAACAGGAGATGGATGATAGGCTGACCTTATTCTCCATGTTTTCCACATCCAAAAGCCTCATGAAATCTCTCCTTCCCCTACATTTCTCTTCCTGTCCCTCTCTATATGACTTCCTCAGTCCTCCAATATCTCTATGGCTAATCCCAGTCAGACAATCACTGATTCCGTCCTTTGATTCAAGGTGGCTTTATTGACACAGAGGAGCAGCAGTGCGAACAATTCTCCTGAAACATCAACCCTCTCCAAATCAGCTACTTTTTTCATTACTATAACAAAATACTTGGCAAACATAGCCTTAGAATGGAAGGGTTTCTTTTGGCTCACAGTTGGAGAGTAAAGTACATCATGATGGAAAATACATGGTGGTAAACACAGGAGGTGGCATCCGTAGTCAGGAAGCAGAGGAATGAATGTTCACACTCAACTCACTTTTTCCTTTTTATTTACTCTGAGACCCGAAGCCAGTGGTTCTCAACCTTCCTAATGCTGTGACTCTTTAATGCAGTTCCTCATGTTGGGGTGACCCCAACCATAAAATTATTTTGCTGCTACTTCAGAGCTATAATTTTGCTACTGTTATAAATTGTAATATAAATATCCAATATGCAGGATATCTGATCTTTGACCCCAAATGGATCGCAATCCAGAAAGTTGAAAACTGCTGCCCCAACCCATGGAATGCTACTGCCTAAATTTAGAGAAAATCTTTCTTTAATTAAAGCCTGTTGAGAACACTTACATGGACACCCCCATAGGCATGTCTTCATAGGGATTCTAAAGTGTGCATGAGGTTCCAAACAAGCGGGAGACATTTTCTCCGCCCTCTGTCTATGGGCTTCCTTGTGGTTGCTTTGCAATACAACATGGCAGTTTCAAATTTTCAGTTCTTATACTCAGGTCTGTTATCCATTTTGAATAGATTTTGGTAGAGTATGAAAGATAAAGATCTAGTCTCATTCTTCTTGTAAAAACCCAATGCTCCCTGAAAGATTCATTAAAGTCACTGCCTTTTGTCTAGTGTTTTTGACAGCTTTGTCAAAAATTAGGTAGCTATAATTGTATGGGTTCACTTCAGGGTCCTATACTATCCTATTGATCTATTGGTTTATTTTTTTTTTATCAGGGGACCATGCTGTTTTTGTTACTGTGACTCTTTAATACAATTTGAGATTATGTATTATGATTACTCCAATATCACTCTTATTGATAAGGAATGCTATCAGAATGTCTATCATCAAGAAAATTAATGACAGCAGGCATAGTGGCACATGCCTTTATTCCCAGCAAACAGGAGTTAGAGGCAGGTAGATCTTTATGGATTGAGGACAACCTGGCCTACACAGAGAATTCTAGGCCAGCCAAGACAATACAGTGAGACCCTGTATCAAAAAATAAATGATGATGATGATGATGAACAATGAATGGTGGCAAAGATGTGGAGAGTGTAGTTGCTAGTGGTAATAGAAACTTGTGTTGTCACTTTGGAAATCAGCATAGAGGTTCTTCAATAAGAACCTCTTATGGAAATAGAACTACTGTGTGGCCCAGGTATTAACACTCTTAAGCACATTCCTAAAGGACTTCAAGCCAACATACCATAGAGATTCTTGCATATTCATACTTCTAGCTGTGATATTCACAATAGCCAAGACATGGGACTAGCCTAGATGTGCATCACCGAATGAATTAGTAAGAAATGAGCAGTATATATCCATAATAGGATATGTACTATGCAACTGTAGAGAAAGCTGAAATTATGGCATGCAGAGGAAAAGGGATGTAACTCAGACTCATTATGTTAAGTAAATTAGTCAGACTCAAAAAAATAAATATCTCATGGTAAACCCAAATGTGGCCTACCTTGCAGGAGGGCCTCAGAAGTTTGGGTGTGGGTGTATGCCCTTGAAGAAACTCCCAACTAAGTCCTTCCTCTCTCTTGCTTTCTAGCCATGAGGCGAGTGTTTTTGTTTCATCACATACTTCTACCACACTCTGTTGCTTCATTATGGACCTAGAACAATGGGACCCATTGATTGTCTACTAAAAAGTTCTAAAAATATGAGTCATACTGAACCTCTTACTATTTATTAGTTCTTATGTCTTTGGTCACATTAACAGAAATCTGACAAATGCAGGCACTTAAATGATCTCTGATAATAACCAAGAGGCTTATTGCTCAGATTTCTGTAGTAGTGAGTAGTAGTTTTAAAAATGTAATGATTATTAGTATGAAATATGTTCCCAGGATGGGCCTGAACAAGAAGGATTGGGTGGTGACAAGTGAAGGGTCAGCTAGGGGACAATCTGCTACTCAGGCTCATCTGAATATTCGTGGAAGGTAGCAGTTGAGTTAGCCCCCTGATTAAGGATGTTTTTGGGAGAAAAATTTTCTTTTCTAGGCAGTGATATTTGTGAATTCTACATAAGTTACACACCACTCTTATTTTTTCCTAGCTAGAAAGGAATTGAAGAATTCCTTTAAAAACTTTATATATAATAAAACACAGTGTGTTATGATTTACAATTTTGAAATAATGACTGTTGTGATTAATTTTATATATAATCTTAACTGACTCAAAGAGTGACTAGATATTTGATTAAACAATATTTCTGGGCGTGATTATGAGGATGTTTCTGAACTAAAGCCTATTGTCTTCTACAATATGGCAGGCACCATCCAATTAAAAGGCAGAAGGGATAATTCTCTGTCTTTCAGACTACAGACAGTGGACATTGTTCTATGGGGCTGAGACTGTCCTTAAACAATCTTACAGATAGAAGACTGGGAATTCTCAGTCTCTGTGATCATGTGAGCCAATTAAAAAATAATAGATCTCTCTTTCTGTCTCTCCTATTTTTCCCTCCCTCTTCAGCCATACAGAGAGACATCTACACACACAGACACACACACAGACACACACACTAGAGGGGGGAACCTTTTACATTACCTAGGTTATTGTTTTGCCTCAGCTTCCTGATCCTTATGTTCTCTGAATGAACTCTTAAGAGACATACGCAACATAGCATAGGAAACTGGAAGAATTTGTTATAGAATAACAGGAAATACTCTCAATGGTGAGAGAGGACAATGACTAAGAGACCACTGTAGAGAAAAACGTTCTCACAGGGTGAGAGTACATATTAGCCAAAGGACTACACACATACCCATGTCTTTTGGTAAATTTTCTAATATTCATTATAATGCCTAGAATAGAGCATTTTTCTCCTCAAGTGACTTACAGAGCCATTTGGATGAACTCTTAAGGATGGAAGATGGTGAACTATCTTTGATCTTCATCAGAAAGCTTCTTGCTAGGTCATAACTTCATTGTCCCTATTGGTAGTTTAAAAAGCTAAATGTCCACCAGAGCCAGAGATAGGATGCAAATCCCATTCTCTGACCAGTAATCAAATTCTTGATGCTTTACTTCTTGCTTTTATAATTTGCTGATTGTAGCAGTGAACTCTCTCTTCCATGGCCTTCACACGGGTTATCTGGTTAACGATCTTACATTAAGATTAAGGTTTCTCTGAAAGATCCAATCAAGTGGTCTTTCTCCTGCTTCTCTTTGCCTTTCACAGCTAGTTCCTGCTCCTAAGTATTAGGAACACGGAATAAAACAAATCCAAAGAGGTAATGAGGCTGAGCATGCAAGCTGGAATGCAGGGAAAGATTCCTGGAGGTTGTGGAACTAGGTTGAGTGTTGAAGGAGAGGGATTTAAAGGGACCAAATGAGACAGAGAGCATACCGGAGAACAGGCAGAACAATGCTAAGTTTGACCCGTTCTCACTGTGGTGCCCTTCTTTATAGTTGACACAACAGACAGGAACAAAAGGTGAAAGCAAAATATCTCTGCTTTATACTCTAAATGTATTACATTATCTTATTAGAGAACAGTACAGTGTTGCAGTAGAAATTCTGTTATATGAAATCATTGGCTGTAGAAGTGTTTTGGCAGCACATTAATCCCATGATATGTCTAATATACAGCCATGTAATATGATAAAATTACCTCCACTCTAGACTTTTGTAATTTAGCATGCTTTTTGTTGATTGTTTCTGTCCTCTGGTTCAGATTTTTCTTTCAGAGCACATTAATTCAGTGAATATTGTGGAAGAAGCCAGAAGCTTTTTAAGAAATTACAGGGGCATGATGGTAGAAGAAAAATGTGTTTCAAGGTATTAATAACATAATGTTGTGAAGATGCCATGAAGGGGTTGCTTTATTCAGAGTAGAAGAATTGCACAGTGTCAAAATAAGAATAGGAGACTGATAAAGTGTGTGAACAAATGGCAAGAGTTGAGCAGGCCAGATTTCCATTATATCTGGTGTCTTCTCAGTCTCCAACAGGACAAACAGACCTTTGTTGCATCATTAAGTTTTCACACAAGGCCAAGAAGCTCACATAAGGACATAAAGTGAAGAAATAAAAAATAATAATAAAATGAAGGAACATTAAAAAGCATGTTTTATATTGAGGCTAGAGGGGTCGTCTACAAATGCTTTGAATAGAGTTTTCTTCCTTGCTGCCTTGGTTACTTTTCTAATCCTATGAAGAGACACCCTGACCAAGGAAACTTATAAAATAATTCATTTAATTTGAGGGTTTTTTTTGTGGCAGTTTCAGAGAGTGAGACCATGGCCATCATGGTAGGGATCGTGGCAGTAGACAGGCAGGCATGGTGTTGTAGCAGGAGCTGAGAGCTTACATCATATCTACAAGCCCTAGAGAGAGAGAGAGAGAGAGAGAGAGAGAGAGAGAGAGAGTGCTAACCGGGAATGGCATGGGATTTTGAAATCCCTAGTGACTTATTTCCTCCAATAATGCCGTACCATTCCAGAAAATGTCCAATAACTAGAGTGTAAGAATTCAAATATATGAGACAAGTGGGGACCATTTTCTTCCAAACCTCCATACTCATAATTTATCCTTTAAAATTTTCATAATTTTTGCATTGAAGTGATCAACTTTGGCTAAAATTTTTTTTCCTCCCATTTTCACAGAAAACGGAGAATGGAAAAATTGTGAGATCCCCTTTGTCCAAATATCTCCTGACTTTGTACTTCAGGCTCCTCACTCTCCTGTTATTTTTAATAAGGAAATCTTTAGGGCAAAGGTCACCATTTTATTACTTAAATTTGTCAGCTTTGATTCCATAGAGTTTGTCCTGCTGTTTTAGACAGTGTCACTCCAGTTTTACCTGGCTCAAACTCACAGAATTCCACCCACCTCTGACTCCCCAATGCTGGGATTAAAGACATCCATCACCATGCCTACCGATTTCAAGGTTCTTAAGCCCCAAAGAGGAGGACACATGGGGTATAGTATAAGAAATATCTTCATTAGTGACCAGTATCTACTCTCTGAGCAACAGGTGTTCAGAGAGTTCTGTGAAATTCAGATCCATCTTTTGAAGCCTCAGGTTTGCTTCCAAAATATTTTTATCCTAAATTGTACACTTGACATCCAGTTACACACAGCAGATTTTTCCTTCCTCTAGATCCTGTTTTTCTCGCCAGGCTTTTTCTTGCTGTTCCTCTCTCTGCATGGAAACTCTATGTGTCTCTTGTTTCTGGGCAGAACAGAGCATAACTGAATTGCAGCCCTGCTGGTGTGTAGTCCCTTCTACACATCTCTGGCTGACCAATTTACAGAAGCAGAGTTCACAGTGGCTGTCCTGAGGCCCATAAAGACATTTCTTTTTTTTAAAAAAAAATATTTATTTATTTATTGTGTATACAATATTCTGTCTGTGTGTATGCCTACAGGCCAGAAGAGGGCACCAGACCCCATTAAAGATGGTTGTGAGCCACCATGTGGTTGCTGGGAATTGAACTCAGGACCTTTGGAAGAGCAGGCAATGCTCTTAACCTCTGAGCCATATTTCCAGCCCCCATAAAGACATTTCAAGGAAAGAAATATGGAGAAGGAATGGCCTACCCATTGCTATGAGAATTTCTCTGAACTCAGGAGAGGGTCAGAATTTCCTGGGATGATAGGATCAGGGAGAGGCAAATTGTGGCTTTCTAGATCATAGAGTTTAGGAATCCCCAGGTAGGCTGGGAATGACTAGCTGGGGGCAGATTGGCAACAAAACTGTAAGCCATTTGAGGAGGAGGCCCTCTGCTGTGGGACAATGACAGCCCTCAAATGAAAAAAATGCAGTATCTGTCCCCCAGGAATGTAAAATCTATACAGTTAGGGTGCAAAGAAGGTGGAGAGAAGGGGGAAGAACTGAGTCATTAAAATTATGTTTGATAGATGAGTATCACGGGCAACAAACGTAAAAGAGTTTAGAGAGGAAAATCTTCTTTCTAGAAGGTTTCAGAAATGAAGAGATTGCTTGGAGTTAAAAAAAACAGCATTACTTCAACTAAAAATGAAAAATTCTCAGCATAATTTTCAATATAAACATCTTTCCATGAAAACAACGCCATGACAAACTGTCAGAGGCCAACAAAACTGCGCTCCTGACTCCATGACAATCTGTCATGGGCCAATCAAACTGTACTTCTGTTTCCTGCCAGTTTTAGAGTAGGTATTTCAGAGTTATAATACAATACATAAGCAATTGTATATCGTGCTTTCACAAGATTTTGTTTATAAAAATTACATACAGAATTTTCCTTGTATTCCAATCTGGCTTCTAACTCATGAGCCTCCTGCCTCAGGCTCCCAACTGCTGCCATTATAGGCATGAACTCATGTGACTGCCTGGCACTGTATGCTTTTTTAACTATTCATATTTTTATTTTCTTATTGAGTAATAAGATAGTGGGAAAAACAAAAACCATTTGTCCTTTGTGTATTTTGATATGTAAACAAGTGCTTGGTCATACTTACAATGAAAGACCTGCTGAATTTACCCAGTGGGTAAATTTAGGCGCAGAATCTTCTGAACTGCATATTTAAACTTTATGTTGGAGGTGCCATGGCAGGTATGCTAAAAACAGCCATGTATAATAGTCACCCAATTGTTTACCACCTCCATCACTCCCCACTTTGCCTTATTTGTAGTCTTTGCCCATGTGTAACAATCTAGAAACCTCTGTCCCCATAATGTTCCAGTTAAACAAATTTGGACCTTTGGTCGTCTTATAAAGGGACCGTGAGCTCATGTGGTAGAGATGAGATTGAAAATATGCATTTATTTGTGCTCGAATGTCACAAGGGAAGGGCTTTGACAATGGCTAGCCAGGAGGGGACACCTACAGTATGTGAAGCTCATAAGCTCATTAGGAAAATGACTATCTTAAATAAACCATCTCTGTGGATCAGGAAATGGCTCAGCCAATGAAGTGTTTGCTCTACAAGCATGAGGTGCCCAGATCACAGGCTTAGTGTAAGGGAGGACACAGTGAGACCACTGAACTGGACAGAAAAGTTGAATAAGGGAGTCAAACTACTCAGCTGTCTCTGAGTATACAGAGAACAGTGGTCAGGAGAAACAGCCTCATCAGATTTAAGGGGACAAGGACCTGCTAAAGAAGAAGAGCAGGCCAAACAGTCTGGGTTTAGCATAGGGGCTTTGATGTGTCCTAGACTGTTGAGGGTGCTGATAGATGCACTTGCCTGAGGTGGCTGACTTTTGCATGGATAACTAAGTAGCGGCTCCCCAGGTAAACAGAACGCTGCCTTCAGAGATTCACTAGGAACACTTAGTTTAGGCTTCTGTTTACACAACAACAATCCTTTCCTTTATCCTGTCATTGTTGCCATCACTGTCTACCTCCCATTCCCCTCCCTCCCCCACCCTCCCACCCGACTTTGGATCTATTACTTAGCATCCACATTAAAATGTCAGTATGTACCTGTAATCCCTGCACTGGGGAGGTGGAAACAGAAGTAACCTTGAGGCTTGCTGGTCTGTCTGTTTAGCCAAACTAGTGAACTCTCTGTTCAGTGAGAGACCCTGTCTCAAAAATAAAGTGGAGGGTAATTAAGGTGCCTAGCATTGACCTCTGACCTCTTCAAGCACCCACCTCACCCCCCCCCCAGTGTGTAAGAGGGAGAGAGAGAGAAAGAGAGACAGAGAGAGAGAGCTCTCTGGAAGCACCTTCTATTGGGGAAGTTGGCACTGTTGATCTTACAGTGAAAATCTAAAGCTCCAGGGGGTGGTTTTCATATTTAGAGGAGAAGTTAGACTTCCCCCTATATGATACCCTGGAAGAATTGCATATTCATTTTAATCTTCCATTAATGATAAAAAAAGTCTTGTTTAATTGACAATTTTGATAATAAAGTTTGGAACTTTTATTTGTTGAACTTCTTCTAATCAGTGGTTGTCTCAATTTTCATCACAGGCTTCATATTTTTATGACCTTTTCTCATATGCCTGACTGCTAAGCCTGTGGTTAAGATCTTTTTTTGTGCTTTGTTGTATTTAAGAAAAGGTGACAGTCCCAGGATGCCGTTCTTGGTGCTAACTTGATTTTGTAAGAGCTGAATGGTAGAAGCCACCTTGTAGCCCAAGGCCTGGAGCAATGCTGCCTAGTCTTTCCTTTCTGCATTCCAACCTTCCTTTTCCAAAGGGACAAATTCCCTTCTGTTGTCTGGCTTTTACTTCAGATATGCTAATTCCATTGATGAAGCTGATTCTTTTGCAGTCCACCTCTGATTGGACTTTTCCAGTTCTTTGTTTCTTGCTTTTGGCCTAGGAAACAGGATTGGAGTCCACAATAAGTATAAACATGAAAATTCTGCTGGTGAAGTTCTTAGAGATCATGGCGAGTTTTCGCAGTTTCCCATATGTTTGAGACATAGTTCTCGGTTGGTACTCTCTCCTCCTCCCCCTTTTCTTGTCTTGCTCCAAAAATAAGGATTTTATGAGCTCAGTGCTTCCCCAGGCTCCAAATCAAGTGCCAATGCCGAGTAGGAACGATGTGATTATTGCCTTTAGGATGCTTGAGGTTGAAGTCATTCCTGTCCCTAGGAAATTTGACTTTCAGGAGTTGTCATAATTCATTATTCATTTCCAAATGAAGGGTAGGAAGAAACTAAAAGTGCTTAATAGGAGAAAGGCTTAGGCTCTGTAATAGAGTTGACAGAGTGCTTGCCCAGATATATCCATGGTCCTAGCACTGCAAAATTAGAAGAAAACTATCTGAGATATTAAAAGTACTTAGAAAGTACTCAGAGTACAGGACAGTGTGTGTGTGTGTGTGTCCAGAAACTCTAAAAGGAAGAAACTTGATCTGGGATTTGAGAACTAGACACCATAGAGCTCAGAATAGTAACTGGTCTCCTTGAAACGAGTGATAGCCATGTTTGATAGTATTTTCCTTCATAAGCGTTTGAAATATCACTTGGGGGCTACACATCAAGCCCACTGACTTGTTAAAGAGCCCTTGACTGTCCTTCAAACAAGAATCCTTCTGATCTCTGGAACAGGCTAGAGATGGCAATCTGAGCTGACTGGTTTGCTTCTGTGTTTCTGGTCAGATACATATCCATCAACATCTTGTATGGAGGAATAGGATGCATAATGTCCTTTCAGGATGGGCAAGGGACTTCAGTAGGGTTCCTGGTAAACAGGAAAAAAAAAAAACTCTTGCAATGCAGTTCATCTGTTTAGCTTGCCATTCTTGCACAATATTCAGTCAGGCACAAATACAGGTTTACCACTACATACAATAGTAAATCATAAAGAATAATGTGCTAATTTTCTTCCCAAATTAAGATTTTGTGGATGCCCATGCCTCTGAAGAATAAAGTACAGCCAGGACAGACATTTATTTTGTGAAAGTTCAAAATAAAATTTCAGCTATACAAAACATAAAAAATAAACCAAAATAAATGCAAGGTTAATGTCTAACAAGACATACTGTATGTAATTAAACCAAACTTTATCAATTCTAGCATTCATTAATGGTTTCAAAGCCTGAGGAGCTATGAAGTTCTTTAAGAGGCAATCAATAACCCATTACAATTGTGACACTCACTCTGAACCTAATTACCAGCAACAGAATACTTGTGGCCCCTTTAATAAAATAGAAGTATTATTAGAGGTGAGAAGGCACATGAGGGTTAATCAACATTGACTTATATTCCATCCAAATCTACGCATTAATTTTTCCTTTATAATATATCTAGGAAAAATGCTAATTAGAGCTGTTCATTACATTTTCCTCCTCTTTCTAAACTTGAACTTTAGGCTTTTTTTTTTTTTCTGAATACTTGGTCTTTGAAATGCTCTGGAGTAGAACCTTTAATTCTATGATATCTTGAAAGAGTCTCATGTAGAGGTTCACACTTTCAGCAGTCAAGTGAACTATGGTTAGCGTTCTTTCTTTTAATGGTCTTTAATTTTGAGCTGATGTTATCCTCTTCCCCCACCGGCATTTTCATCTTGATCTTGCGAATGAAATGAACACTCTATATGTTTTATTTCTAGAAAAAGCCAGAAATAGCCACATTTTATATACGCTATCATCTTACACCACTGGTGTCAACTGCCATCTCTGCGTTCACCACAAGACTGATCAAATACAAGTACCTTATCTAAGAGGTAAGGAGAACAAATCCCAGTGAGGAGTGAGCAATGAGGAAGCAAATAACAAAAAGAAATGTAGTATAGTGTATTTAGTTTTCATCCCGGGATTCTGGCACAGTGATCCTCATACTGCTGGAGTTTTCTGAGTGTTTGAGTTCATTTTCAACTCTTTGAAATACTACCACAGACTGGATGAATTATAAAAATTGAAGGCTGAGTTGCTTCTTGATTCTGGGGATCAATCTCAGGTCCTCATCCTGAACAGCAAATGCTTTCACCTGCTGAGTCATCCTCCTATTACCATTACATTGACAATTACATTTCAACATGATTTTGAAGGGAATCAATATTGAAGTAATAGTACTTAGCATTTTTGTTATACATACGGAATGCTGTGTGATCATACCAGAGTTGTGTTATGAAAAGGCTGGAGATTGGGTGCCTCTATATGACTTCATGTTTGGGCTAGTCATCAAAAAGATACGGGATATTAGAATATTAGGATTTTCACCACCAGCTGCTGACCTCTGGAAAAGACACAGGAGGGGATAAGGGAAGAGAGACTGGAAATTAAGTTCCATAAAACTCCAGGACAATGAGCTCTGACAAACTCCTGAGTTAGTGGGGACAGTGAGCAGCTGGGGAGGATGTTGTGTCCAGGAAGGGTGTGGAAAAGGTTTCTCTTTCTCTACTATTGTGCTGCATCTCTGTGTATCTCTTCTGTCTGTCAGTGGCTGTAGTGTATGCTTTCTGCTACAAACATAGCTAAATCTAAGCAAATAGTTTTGTCTTGGAGACATGATATCCAAGGATCAAACAAACCCAAGAGGGTATGTGGCATATGCCTGTAGATAGAGAAGAGAGGAGAGGGAGTGAGAGAAGGAGAATGGAAAGGAGGAAAGGGGAGACGAGAGAGACTGCAAGGGAGAAAAATACACAGCCTTAGAATTCTCACCTAGCCTAATTCTCTGACTTAAAGCCAACCAATCAGAAGCAGGGAGAACCTGAAATTCCTCTTCTTGTGTTTGGGTTTCCAAAATGAAGAGGATGGGATTAGGTATGGGCGATATAAGTCTTGTGGCAATGACTCCTTAGTCTGTGGACTCTGCACTCACTAATTAGAGTAATTAAACTGTAAGGTATCTAGTTAGTGGTCAGGACAGTGGCTGATTGGCTGGTCTTAGAAAACAGTCCAGAGAAAACCAGCCAAGAAAAATGTCATTACACAGCTAGATATGGCATGGGCCACTAGAACTTAGTCCAATAGGGGAAATAAGAAGCAAAAACAGAATATGCCTCCCAGAATTATGCTACCTATGGGCTAGACAGTGTAGCCAAACGTTTTCTGTGTCCCACCAGGTACCCCTGGATTGGTTTCTCTCCTGCTTCCGGGTACCCACAGCCTCTTATAAAGTAATCATTTGGAGGCTTAATTATTTTTTATAATTGTTTGGGTGATGGCTCAGGCTTCTGACTGGCTAGTTCTACATATAAATTAACCCATTTCTAATCATCTATGAATCATCACGTGACCCATAGCTTACCTATAATACTCTGGCATCTTACTTCTGCAACTGCTGGCCTCTCTCCTGACTCTACCTTCTTTATTCCTCTGTATCTCTGCTTGAATTTCTTGCCTGTCTATTGCCCCGCCATAAGCCAAAGAGCTTTTCTGATTTTGGTTAACCAATGGTAATAAAACATATTCACAGCATACAGAGGGACCGCTTGGTCTTTATACTTTTTTCCTGCTAGTCTTTGAATATTCCTCCATGGGTGTATTAGTTCACTCATAGTTTTGATCTGGCACTCTGGTGACTGAGTACAGAAAGCACAGAGAACACTTTCATTACTGGCAATTGATTGGAAGTCATGCCTGTGTGGACATATATAACAAGAGCAGGGGTATGAGAAGGCACCCACAACCTGGCATCACCTAGCATTTATGGAACTCCTGTAGCACTCCCTTTAAGACTTACAGGCTAGAGGGCTTTACTGAGAATCTTATATTCCAAAATGCTTCCACTGACAATTATTTAAGATTTACCTTGAGCTGGATAAATGGGTTTGAAGATAGCTATGAAGCTACAACTGGAAAGATCTTGGCAGGAATAGTGATGAGATATGTTACTATGAGAAGAGGTGAGGAAAAGAAACTAGCAAAAGTCCGTAGAAATTTCTAGGGGTTCACTGTTAGTTTTATTTAGTAAGACGAGCCTCTCGGCTGATGCAAATAATTCTAATCAGACCAAATAAAAGATGCCCATGATTAGTGCAATGCTCCAGGGTGGCACCAGGGAAGCAAGAGGAGGGAAAGAGAGAGACAGAAGGGGAGACCACGTGAAATCGGAGACCACGTGAAATCAGAGACCACATGTACATTCTCTGGAGGGCAGTTTATAAGTAGCCTGTGGGAGTGGTCTTGACCCTCCATGGGGAGGGGTCACCGCTTGGTGGGTCCTCTCAGAGGTAGAGTTTGGACTAAGGCAACTTCCAGGGGAGGGGGCTTAAAATGAGTTCCTGCCCAGTATTCCAAAGATGGGTGCCAGGGGCTAGGATGAGGCCCCTGACTATAATATTCCAGACTCTCTGTATAAAGGGGTGTTAGGAAGCTGGCATGGTATTTTAGACCAAACACTCACCACCACTGTCAGAAAAAAACAAACAAACAACAAAAAAAAAACCAAAATTACACAAAGGAGTTGTTTGCTGACTTCTGTTAGCATGCAAAGGTCAGAATCCTGTGGCAGTCCAAGACTAGATTGGCTGAGGTGTGTGCTTATCTGTGTTCATGCGTTTTAAATGCATGTGTGTCAAGGGATGCTTTTTACATGAGCAAACCCTGGGAGATAGAGGAGAGTATTAATTTTGTTCATGTTTTGTTTTAGGTTTAATGCATTACTTCTACCCAGGGTCCTGCCTTCTTTTCCCTGTCTTAAATCACTATTCTTTGGGTTCAGTGCTAAAACCAAGAATTGTCTCCAAGGACCACAAGACTCCAGATAAAGATTATTATTTTAATGAAGAAATAGAAAGACCCCCAAAAGAATTCAGTTGATTATCTTGAACATAGCCCACAAGGCTTTTCTGTGATCTCAGTTTTCTCCTTAGCACTGTTATTTTAGGGGGAAAACTCAGCATGTGTGAGGTTAGATTTCCAGGTTGAGTTAAGAGTAAGAAAATATTAGACTTACTTTCTCAACATGAAATTTTCACTTGTTTGTCTTTGGGACTGCTGTTGTTTATGGACAGTCCTTGCAGCCTGTGTCATCTACATAGGGTTACCTGTGTCATCTTCATGGGACATGTATAGAATATATTGTACTCATACATTCAAGTATGAAATCTCATGGGTCATTTTGGACTTGGAAGTTTCCTTTGTTTCGATTCATTCCAGATATTTTTATTCGTATTTTTTACTTCTCAAGAACCATCAGTATATCCTGAACTTATTTTGTATGCAATTGTCCTGTAGATGCTAATGAAATAATCATCAGCCTCTGTAGTCTTTTGAATCTCTTAGGATATTAACATAATTGGGCTTTTCTTGCATTCTGAAATTTCATACCCTTGTTGAAAGACACATTCCTCTTTCATTGACCTTTCCTCAATCCCACATCCCTCTGTTCTTTCTGTCTAATATGTGTTCAACAAATTTTGCTTGAAATAAATTCATCTGAATCTTTCAGAGTAGAAAGACTGAATCTTTCATTCCTTTGTCTAGTTGAGGTGCTTTACATTTAAAGACAGTCAAGAAACATCTAGATGTTCCCTTATTAGTGTTTCCAATTTCTCTGACCTATGAGTTCCAATCCAGACAGGTTCCTTGCTTTTTGAAAAAGTTCTCACTAGGTGATGTGATATTAATACAACACGTGAAATAGGCTTCCAGATTAAGCATGCTGCTTTGAATTTGGAAACTTTTCACCTCAAGCCTTGCCTTGGCCCTCAGACAATGTCAGAACAGACATGACTTTGCTTCCATTTTCTTCTCTGATTAGTGCTTATTTCATCACCAGAACTACAACCTTATCTCAGATTCCACCAGTGAGTTGGAAACTTTAGTATCTTGCTTAATCAGGCTACTCTTGGGTGGCTATTTTCTCTGAACCGAAACATTCCATCTTGGAAGAACATGCTAAGATTTGGGAAGTAAATGAAATTTACAAGGCTCAGGAAGTAAGCAAAAATTATAAATCCTAGGAAACTCTTGGGATTTATGAGATTCACAGGTTCCTCCCCAGATTGCTGTGAAGAGAGACACTATCCCCATCTGAGCTGTTTGCCAGTCCTGTAGGGGCTATAGGGATGTCTCTGTGATTCATTACACCCTGAGAGATGGGCTTTTCTGCTATTCATCTGTCTCCAGGTGGGCCGTGCTCCAGTAAGCAGCCCTTCACTCTTCTCTATGAGTAGCCCAGTAAACTCACTCATCCACCATCTAGATGTTGGAATAATTTCTTTGGTCTGTTGGTAGTGCACTACCTGGGGTAAACAGATGTCTTCTGTTTAGGTCACTTTAGGAAAAGTCACACAGCACTAGCTCATTTTCAGAACTGAATCAGATATGAGTAGCTGAGGCCTGGAGTTGTTCTGTGAATGTTCTTATCACACAACACTCCTCTCCCACCATTCACATGGCCTTGAAAATGTTTCTGTGACACAGTCATTCATTCTTATTATATCATGGTGATTAGATGTGATCAGCTTAGCGTTCTGCTTTCCTTATCCATATGTGTAGTGATCCATTTGGTTGTTTATCTGTTTATCACCTTACTCTTCTATGGGAATTATTTTGTCCCAAGTACAATTCCATAACCAATAATGCTTTACAGATCTGCACTTTGGTTTGTCAGTCACTACCCTGGAAGTCAGTTTTAGACTTGGTCCTTCAGACCTGTGTTTTCAGCTAGACTCAGCTCTTCCTTTTCATCAGTCCCCCATTGTTTTGTACACATACACACACACACACACACACACACACACACACACACACACACACACAAACACATTTGTTTTTTTTTGAGGCAGGGTTTCCCTGTGTAACAGCACTGACTAGCCCTCATAGACCAGGCTGGGTTTGAACTCACAGAGATTTGCCTGACTCTGCCTCCTGAGTGCTGGGATTAAAGGAATGCACCACCACTGCCTGGCTATGTTTCCTAATTTTAACACATTATCTTCTCATGTTGGTCTTTGTGTAATTCACTTATTCTTGATGGCTACAGACTGTTGTCTCCTCATATCTTATGCTGAAATTGCGGCTAATAACTGGGATTTTTTCATCTTCACTGGAACCACAAAATGGTATTGTTAGTTAACTAGAAAAATATTATTAAATACCTACAATGCAACAGGTATAGTGGGATGCAGTGAACAAAAAAAAGACAAGACTACTATTTTTATAAAGCTTATAATATACCAAGAAAAGGATTTTTAAAATCAAGCTGATTCCTTTTTATTTTCAGATTCTATATTTGAAATTCATCTACCCTCTAAAGTTTATCTGTAAACCTCAAGTCAATATTCCCAGCACTTTGATGTCTGTTCTCAGGCGTGCAGAGAGCAATGAAGAGTTGGAGTCACCCAAGCTGCACATGTCCTGCTGAGACTGAGCAAGACTGCACTCTGCCTACTTTTATCAGCTCTCAGATAAAAAATAAGTACCATTTTTATAGCTGGTTTTGTGCCACAGTTTTTGCATTTTTGTGCTTTTTTTATTGGTGATTTTGCTTTTAAAATAACCCCCAAGTATATCCCCTGAATTGTTGTTTCATGTTCTTAAGTGTAGGAAGGCTATGAGGTGCCATATGGAAAAAAATATATGTGCTGAGTCTATTTCATTCAGCCATGAGTTATAGAGCTCCTGGCCATGAACTCAGTGCTAATGAATCAATAAGATATATTAAAGCAGGGATCTTTAAACATGCACATAAGACAAGGTTATGAGTTGGGTGGTTGATGAAAACATTATGACCAGACATTTAGCAACCTAACCTGGGTTTCTCCTAGGACTATATAAGAGGGTGTGTGACTGGAGAGTGATGAAGGTCTGTCCTGAGGATGGCGCTTTAGCTGTGGGGTGGAAGAGATGTAGGAGGAAGATCACCTTCAGTGAAGGGAAGGGGCAAAAGACGGTGTTGAGGCCAGGGATATCGAGGTAAGAATTGCTAGCAATTAAACTATTTCCTTTTCTTGAAAACTCGTGCTATATAAGGGAAACATGGCAAAACAGAATTAAGATTGGCCCTTGAAATGTTGTGGCCTTTGGTGGCCATGATGCAGTGAGGTGTTGTCTACAGAGAATAAGAAGAGGTTAGCATGAGTGCATAGTAGAGTGGGAACCAGAAGATTCCTTCCAGGATTTATGTGTCTAACAGTGTAGTGTCAGAGGCTAGCAGGAAGTCACATGACTTTTAAAAGAATTCTTATTGCTCTAGAAACATGGTACTCATTGATGACTTTCTGAACTAACTTTCCAGAGAAATTGAATTACCCTCTAACAGTACTGAGCATAATTTTAGTTTGACTATTTTAGTTGTAGCTGGCACTGTGCTCAGCTTCTGCGTATATTTTATGCTCTCTGATTTAGCCATCTTACTTTTGGTCCAACTCAGTCTTAGAGGAAATTAAGTGAGTTCTCTAAAATTGTCCAAATATTAGGTGACTACATCACCCCCTCTTTGTCCCTTCTAATTTATGTCTTCAAGTCTATCAAAGGAGAGAAAGCCACACTGTTATTATTGTTGTTTTCAGACAAGGTCTTGTTATATATATATATAGCCCATTGAAGTTGTGATCGTTTTCTCATCCTGATTTGGTGCTAGGCTTATAGGAATAATGTATGACCCCTGGTGTGAAACACAGTATTGTTAACTGTTTTAAGTATGATTAAGATTATTTTCATGACACTTAGGCTTTAAGAGTTCATCCTTTTTTTTTAGAAGTACAAACTGAAACATTGTAAGGAAAACATTTTTTTCTCTCCTGAGTGTTTTAAAATAATTTCAGTGAGAAGGCAGAAGATAGGAATGCAAATGAGACTGTGCCTGCCATGCATTGGTATTTGATACTGTAGTGATGGATGGAAGATTCCTTGTACTATACCACTTACTTTTCTATAGATTAGAGAATTCTCTAACAACAACAACAAAAAACAACATAAAAGTATGTGTTTTCATGAACACAAAAAAGTTTTGAGTTTTCACAAGTGCTCAAAGGTGCACACTCTCTCTCTCAAAGGAGACTAGGGTAGTTTTTCTCTGATATTATATTTATCTAGAGATGTGTGCTGGCTAGCTTTATGTCAAGTTGACATTGACACAAATAGAATCATTTTGGAAGAGGGAACCTCAATTGAGAAAATGCCCCTACAAGACTGCCTTGTAGGCAAGCCTGTGGTGCATTTTCTTGATTGATAATTGATGTGGGAGGGTCCAATTCAGTCGCTCCATCCCTGGGCAGTGGTCCTGAGTGCTAAAGCAGGTTGAGCAAGCTATGAGGAACAACACAACAACCAGCACTCCTCCATGGCCTATGGATTCATTCTTGTCCCCAGCTTCCTGCTCTGACTTATTTGGATTATGGATTATAGGCTGTAGGATGAAATAAATGTTTTTCTTCCCAAGTTGCATTTGGCCATGGGGTTTCATTACAACAATGGCGACCCTCAGACAATATACTACATAAATGTTCACTGGACATGGAAGAAATGTTGTATTAAGTTATGTTAGAAAGCCCACAAGTGAAAAATGAATTCTCCAATTTCAATTAACTGAATAATCACCCAGTGACATCCATCATTGTCCTATAGGCTTAGAAGAATTTGTGAGATGACAATTAATTAGCAGAATTGCTTTATAAAAATGCATGTTGCTTTTAATTGTTATGTCCCATTTTCCTTGTTTAATACAAACTTGGAAGCTCCTCATGTATCAGAAATCTTTCTGGATTTGCCCTTGCATGCTTTCACAGACATTTCCCCCTGGAGACATGGTAATTTTGCAACTTTTAAATATTCAACACAACTCTAATTAGAAATAGTTCTCTTTCAAAAGCGGTAGCCAGACTCTTGGCACAAACTTCCATTTGTTTCACTGGTAAGGACGACAGCATAGTGACAGATGATCGGTGTTAAATTCCTTCATTTCTTTTCATTAGAATTTTCTCTGCATTATCATGCTTTGTAACTATCTGGCTCATTCCTGACAATGGTTACTGTGATTCAGAATGGTTTCAGCTTTAGCTGTCACGTAGGAATAGCCTGGTCAATCTACGATAGCCTTAGCAGGCAGAGGAAGAACCTTGTACCCAATTCCTCCCACGTTTTCTATTACACTGGGGCTGGGCTGCCCAGGAGACAAAAACAGGGAGCAAGCATTTGTTGAAGTAGAGAAAAAGATACAAAAAGAAATAAGGTGGTGGCCTTGGCATAGGAAGGCACTGCGAAGGTTAGAGAGGGTGACCATATGGAGCTATAAATCAGGAGCTACCAGGCAACAAAGCTCCCTCTGTACATCTGGCCTGTGACTCACCAGTTATTTATTGAGCACCTGCTGTGAGCACAACCAAGCCACTGCCACTGTGTGAGACCGAAAAGACGCCAGGGACTTTGTCCCTGCCTTCCATCCTAGTCAAAGGCAGACATCTATGGTTTAATGTCTTGCTTGAAGATAGGGCTCATCTCTTTGGTTCACCCTCCTATCCAATTGCTTGGTCCTTGAGTTGACTCACAGTGGTACCCTTCAAACAAGTGGTTTGTGAAAGAATGGGTGAGTAGTTGGTGCAGCTCTCAGTCCTCTTCAGAGAGTCTTCTTGTGCAGTGGAAAACGTTAATACAGAGATTTACAACTGATCTGAGGGCAGAGATGGAGTGTCTGATTAGTGCTAGGCCATAAATGGGATGTCTGTAGCACATCTCCTTCCCACAACATTCTGAGAATACTGCAAAAGAGGGGGTAGAAATTCTGTCGTAGTCAGAGGTAAGAAGGACTGGGGTGAATAGTGTCTTCTGCATATGACAGGAGTGTTGCAGCATCTCTTATCTGCACAAGACCTATAAAAATCAAGCCAGTCAGCATTCTACTGTGGGTGGGGGAGGAACTCATGAGCCCCTAACTGAGGAACTATTGACTGTTGATAGCTCCTAGGGTTGAGAAAGTCAGTTTTCTTTAAAGGTATAGGTCTTTATAGGTTGACTATGCTTCAGTGGGAGATTCCATATCCATGCACATGGGGGACACGGTGAGTTCTCAAAAGGGAAGGGAATGAAATTGGGATGGGACTGTAGGAGTTGGATCCAATAGAAGTTGGAGCGGTGGAGAAAAGGGGATAAATAATAGGACTGATATACTTTTGTGTATATCAATTCTTTTTTTAAAGATTTATTTATTTATTTATGTATACAGTGTTCTGCCTGCTTATATGCTTGCATATCAGAAGACAGCACCAGACTCATTACAGATGGTTGTGAGCCACCATGTGGTTGCTAGGAATTGAACTCAGGACCTCTGAAAGAGCAGCCAGTGCTCTTAACCTCTGAGCCATCTCTCCAGCCCATGTATATCAATTCTTAAAGAATGAATAAAAATATTTTTAGAAAAGATTAGGTGAGTTAACATAACAGAGAGACTGTAGTTTGGGACTGCTTACAAAGTATCAAAAAAAAAAAACTCACTCAGTCTAAACCTAGAACAGAACAGTTTTGAAGGATGGGAAGTTCAAGAGCATCTGGTACAAGCCCTTGTGCTTTAGCATTGAGGACCACAATCAGAAAAACAAGAGAGTACTAAGCATGGGAGAACAAGAGAGAATTCCCAACCTTGAGCCTTGCACAGCCAGCAGGGCTACATACTCACCTCCCAAAGGCTGCACCTCTTAATTTTGGAGATTAAATTCCTAATACATGAATTCTAGGGGACACATTCAAACAAAATCTCCAAGGAAAGTCAAAGCTAGTCAATGAATAGCCACAGTTGGAAGATCAAAGGAAGGATTTGCTCCCTAGAGTCCTCTGAGAGCAAGAGTATGGCTCTTTGCATGTGTTGATTTCAAACTTCTAGCTTCAGTACTGTGTAACAATGTATTTCTGTAGTTTAACATGACTGGTGTTCAGTGTGATGTTACAGCAGGCCTAGGAAATGAATATAATCTTGTTCTCAGAACTAGAGAAAGGGCAGTTCAGCAGGGTAACTTCCATAGTCACTAACCACAGGGTATTACTGTTTCAGGCCATCACTAGAATGATTTAAAAATTGCCGTACCAGTTAACCCAGGTTTTTCCATATGGAGTGAAAGGTCCCTGCTGAAGCGCTAAAGTGACTTCAGTGGGAAGAAAAAACATAAATTATTTAAAACATCACTTTCGTTGCCAGTTGGTGCTGTTGAGTTCATCTGGAAATTGCACAATTTTATGTGGCTAGCAATAGGGCAGCCGCTTCCCTCATTTTACAGTCCAAGAAATGAGAGTCAGGGAAATTACGAATTGCCTGACTTGTTTTTAGTCACACAGCAAACAAATCATAGGTTTAGTGTGCAAAGTGTGTGTGTGTGGGGGGGGGATTCCTTGAGCTGTGTTCTGAAAGATGCCAGGATTTAATAAGCAGAGTAGGAAGCACTCCTGAGCTATGAGAAAAAAACTTAATTATTGCCACTAGATGCATTTCTAGGCATAACGGGAAGAGAGAGAGAGAGAGAGAGAGAGAGAGAGAGAGAGAGAGAGAGAGAGAGAGAGGAAGCATCTTAAAGGTGTGATTAGGAAATGAGGTGCTTGGCACAATTGGATTGTTGTAGACAAGAGTTCAAGGTGGATCTTTGGTTGTCTGTAAGGTCACCTTTCCTCCATCTTAGGTTTTCCTGCTTTCAAGAATAGACTAGTTACAAGAGATGCTATTGTTTGAACCATTCAGCATGCCCTGCTCAAGATGCCATTCCCCCTTTCTTCTCTAGCCTCCTTTTATATACACAGTGGGGATTGCAGAGATGAATAACTGTAGCCATCGTACTGAAAATCCAAGCATCGTTTCTAAGATTTCCATAAAGAATCTAAGCAAATAATTAAGTTTCTTTAAAGCTATCCAATGTTACTAATAACAGATAGAAATAAGCAACAGGATCTACTATCTTCAAAATGACCAAACATTAAGCACATTGCTATCAACAAAACAAACAAAATTGTCTATGATATTATATAACACAATAAGAAACCAGGATCAAGTGAGTGCAGGTGTACTGATAACCGGCCTGCCTTTCAGAAGCTGCCTTGTGGCATATGCACCAAGAAACATAGCTCCATATCAGCGGCCGGAACCTAATAGGATCCAATATACTGTGGCCAAACCCAAGCCTGAGGATTCTCCTGACAGGTGAGAGCATTTTGTCATTAATAAGGTAAGCAAAGTATTTTGTGCTGTGGAAACCCATCTTACTTATGTTAGAACAGTTCTGGTTTTCATTCTGTTCCACATAGCTTTTAGAACTCTCTTCTCTCTTGGTCCCAGTGTTCTCATCTATAAATTGAGAACTTTTTGCTTTAAAAACAGTCAGACGGTCTGAAGAGATTACATACATGATCAGTGGTTAAGCTGCTCTTCCAGAGGACCTGGATTTGATTCCTAGCACTCAGATGGTTGCTCACAACAGTCTGTAGCTCCAGTTCCAGGAAATCTGACAATCTTCTGTTTCCCATAAGTACCATGTATGCATTTGGCACACAGACATGCATGCAGAGAAAATACCCAGACACATAAAATAATAACATCAGCAACAACAATAATAATAGTAATGATAACTTGTAAAAGTTAGAAATTTCTCTCAAGTTCGAAATCTTGATTTACTCTATAGAGAGCCCAGTGTCCCCAAGTGTCTAGATGTCCTTCAAGTCAGCACCTTAGCATTTGAAGTTGGCCAATGGAGAAGAATCTTATCCAAGCTGTACCTTGTACACCTAAAACTCCTTAGTCCAACTAGCATTATGATATATTCCAACCAGAGGTGTTTAAATTAGGGAGCCCTAAAAGCAGATGACCATGTTAGCAGGCCTGAAAGATTACGTTAACATGATCTCTTCTTAATCAGGGGATTCTTGTGCCATACCAGTTATTTATTCCTAGGTGAATGAGTAAGAGTTTTAGTTTGTGAACCTTCTTATTTATGATTTGATAAGTATATGAGCACCATCAGGCTTTCTATTGTATATCCCAAACACAGATTACATATTGAGATCATGCTGATTTTCTATAATGTCTGTATGGGGTTCCTCATGTATGTCAATAAAATATAAAGCAGCTAATGACATGTCATCAATTTTTAGGAATATAATGGCATTCATTTCTCTTAATTTATCTTTCTCTGCAGTAGGGAACTAAAGCTCTTTGTTTTTCTGCTTACTTTAGTTCTGTGATAGTTATCTGTCTGGACGGAGGGGCCAAACTCTGAAACAGGTTCAGATATCCTCACACAGGTTGGCCCTGAGATCCAGGCTCCTGAAATAAATAAGAAGCATTGGATAGCTCAAAATCCCAACCATGCTGTGTAAAATAATTTACCAGGACCCTATGCCTTAGAGAGTCCCTGTGTTTCTGCCCAGCCCCTGGTAATGCTGATGTGTGTTAGGATTTTTGCCTAGTGGTTAAGGCCACAGTTCAGTATCCACCCCTCCCTACTTCAACCTTAGTGTATGTCAGCATTGCAGATAAGAGCTTGAAAACTCTTGACTCTCTGCCTCTTCAGACAGCCTCTCTATGCCGGTTTTCAAGACATGTCTCTCTGTGTGTATCTATGCATACATTTAAAAGTAATCCTGTTTTAGCTAGCATAGCTGTTACTTTTTTGTGTTATTATAAAACACCGCTTCATCTGTCAGCGTGCTGTTCTTCCACCATCTGCTTCCCTGGCCCTTCTGACATGGTTTTCCCAGGACCCATGAAAAACAGAGGTGGCGGGGGGGGGGTGTCTCAGTTTGTAGGCAGGAGTGTCTGCAGGGCACAGTGCAATTCTGAACAGCCTTGCCTTTCGCCTCATGCTTTTCAGACTCCTCTCAGCTGATTAAGGAAGATACTCTCATTATCAATGCTTCATTGTACTTTGGGGAATGGAGCCTGCTTCCTAAACTCCACTGTCATAGTTCCAGGTCGAAATTGCCAGTGTTCCTGTTTTCCTTCTGCAGCAGAAAGGAAGAGAGGCAGTGGGTTGGAATGTTCTATCTCCTACGTGGGGAAGCCATCATGTTCTTTGGGCTTATGAAAATGCTCACACTTATATGTGAGCTTACACTCTATATTTGTTATATCTGCTGAGCCTCAAAACATGCTCTGTTTACCAATGAGCATGGCGACTACCAACCATCCCACCAGGCATCACTGGAGCATTTGTATGGCTAAACACTAGAAATTTGAGGAAGGGTTTATCACTGGGGTTATGCTTATTCTGCTCAGTTTTTTATCAGTTATTTCCATTTTATATTTGAGAAACTGGAGTAAGAGAGATTAAGTGAATTTACCCTAAGTCATCTAGATAGTGAATTAATGTACCAAAACTCTCAAACTTAGGGGTTTTTTTTTTGTTCTAACTATAGTGTAGTCCCTTATTCCATGTTAATTTGTCTCTGAGTTTGGTTCTGCTAACTTACCACTGTCTTTTGAGCAATTTTTTCTATTTTTTTTTTGCATTAGTACAAGAACTAACAGAACGAGCAGTAATTTATTGAATACTTGAGGGTCCTCATGTGCTAACATAGCCATTAATAATCATTAATGTGAAGTTAGTATCAGAAATAGAAAGGTAGCAGCCACAGCAGCTAAGTTCATTAGTGCAGTAGTTCTATCAAGTCCAGAGGATGGTGCTTTGTCTTCCCTCACCTCTTTCTCTTATGAACTTCCTGCCAACTCTCCCTTGATGGTCCCTGAGCCTTGAGAAGGGGATTTGTATGAATTTTTCATTTGTGGCTGAGCACTCCACATTCAGTTACTTATTCTCTGAACTTTGACTTATTGTCAATTTCTGATGAGTTCTCAGAGCTACATTAAGCTATAATTAGAAAGATATAAATTTAAAGGGAAGTTTGATATTATATTTATTTAGCAAATAAGTTACTGGAAGATTAACTCCTGTGGTTTGTACCTCCTCAACAACTGCTTCTTGGCCATATATAAGTACCAGGCATGCATTTCCTCCTGTGAACTGGGCCTTAAATTCTATCAGAAAGCTATTGGTTAGCCCATAACATTTGTGCCACTATTACACCATGGGCAAATCTTTTTGCAATAGGTATTGCTGCAGTTTGAAGGGTTTACAGCTAGATAAGATTGATGGTCTCCGGTGCCCACATATTGCAGCCTACTTCCCACTTTCTCTTCTATCAGGTTCAGTGTGGTCAGATTTATGTTGAGGTCTTTTATGCATTTGGACTTGAGTTTTGTGCATGGTGAAAGATAAGGGTATAATTTCATTCTCCTACAGGTTGACAACCAGTTATGCCAGCACCATTTGTTAAAAATGCTTTCATTCTTCCATTGTATAATTTCAGCCTCTTTGTCAAATACGAGGTGTTGATAGGTTTGTGGATTAATATCCGGGTCTTCGATTCGATTCCATTGGTCAACATCTCTGTTTTTATGCCAATACCAAGCTGTTTTCATTACTGTAGCTCTGTAATAGAGTTTGAAGTCAGGGACGGTAATGCCTCCTGCAATTCCTTTATTGTATAGGATTGTTTTGGCTATTCTGGGCTTTTTGTTTTTCCATATAAAGTTAGTTATTGATCTTTCAAGGTCTATGAAGAATTTTGTTGGGATTTTGATGGGAATTGCATTGAATCTATAGATTGCCTTTGGTAGAATTGCCATTTTTACTATATTGATCCTACCAGTCCAGGAGCATGGGAGATCCTTCCATTTTCTGGTATCCTCTTCAATTTCTTTCTTCAAGGTCTTAAAGTTCTTGTCAAATAGATCTTTCACTTCCTTGGTTAGTGTTACCCCAAGATACTTTATGCTATTTGTGGCTATCGTGAAAGGTGATGTTTCCCTGATTTCCCTCTCTGTTTCTTTATCCTTTGTGTATAGGATGGCTACTGATTTTTTTGAGTTGATTTTGTATCCTGCCTCTTCACTGAAGGTATTTATCAGCTGTAGAAGTTCTTTGGTAGAGTTTTTGGGGTCACTTATGTACACTATCACATCATCTGAAAATAAGGAAAGTTTGGATTCTTCCTTTCCAATTCGAATCCCCATGATCTCCTTATTTTGTCTTATAGCTATTGCTAGGACTTCAAGCACTATATTAAAGAGATATGGCGAGAGTGGACAGCCTTGTCTTGTTCCTGATTTTAGTTGAATCGCTTTGAGTTTCTCTCCATTTAATTTGATGGTAGCTGTCAGCTTGCTATATATTGCTTTTATTATACTTAGATATGATCCTTGTATCCCTAATCTCTCCAAGACCTTTATCATAAAGGGGTGTTGAATTTTGTTAAATGCTTTTTCAGCATCTAATGAAATGATCATATGGGTTTTTTTGTTTTAGTTTATTTATGTGATGGATTACATTGATAGATTTTCATATGTTGAACCAGCCCTGCATCTCTGGGATGAAGCCTACTTGATCATAATGGATGATTTTTTTTAATGTGTACTTGGATTTCGTTTGCCAGTATTTTATTAAGAATTTTTGCATCGATGTTCATAAGTGAGATTGGTCTATAATTCTCTTTCTTGGTTGCGTCTTTGTGCGGTTTTGGTATCAGGGTGATTGTAGCTTCATAAAAAGAGTTTGGCAATAACCTTGTGTTTCTATTATGTGAAACACATTAAGAGGTATAGGTATTAGCTCTTCTTGGAAGTTCTGGTAGAATTCTGCATTAAAACCATGTGGTCCTGGGCTTTTTTTTGCTTGGGAGGTTTTTGATGACAGCTTCTATTTCCTGGCAACTTATAGGTCTATTTAAATTGTTTACCTGGTCTTGATTTAATTTCGGTATGTGGTATTTATCTAAAAAAAAAGATTGATGGTAATAATTAATTGGGATGCTTACCATATCATTTATTCTATTCTTACTATTTTTAAAGCACATAATTGACATTTTTGAATGTTTCATGATATGACTAACATATTACACAGTATATATTATATATGTATATAAATTAGTATTCTGTAGTGGCATTTCATTTGTATTTTAAGAAATAAAGCTTGCTTGAAGACCAGAGAGTAAAATAGCCCCTCTGGTCAGCCTTACAGACCAGGCCGGCAGTGGTAACACATACCTTTAATCCTAGTAGCCACATTAGTTGCCATAGAAACCAGGGAGTGCTTACCTTTAATTCCATTGGTGCATGCCTTTAATCCCAGTCCTAGGGAGGACTGTAAAATGAGAGGAAACAGCTCTCACTCATAGTCAGAGGCAGGATTGCCATTTCAAGCTGAGGCAGAGGTAAGAGCCAGTGGCTGGCTGCTTTGCTTTTCTCACCTTCAGGTTGAACCCCAATACCAGTCTCTGAACTTTTATTAATTGTGCTTCATTTTTCTATGTGTTAGTTTCCTTTATTATAGCAAATACCTGAGGTAATCAGCTTTTGAGCTATACATATGGCAAGAGTACATGCTGAACAACATGGCTCACCTTATAGCCAGGGAGCATATACCCAGGGTCCCACCATACTGTGTGAAGGTGTTGACTTGATACCTACATCAATCATATGAGATGGAGGCAAGTAAGCGCTGAAGACAGTTTAGTACACTGGGACTCCTATTTGATTTTTGGCTATGCATGCACAACCTACCCCCTCTACCATCACCAAATAGTAATGTACTAGATAGCCCTGCTCTTCTACCTGAACATGCTTGCATACACACACCTTTTCAAAAAATGTAAGAAGCAGTCTCAGATCCCTTGAATCCCCACCTGTTTTGGCTTACATATATTCCCCCCTCTGAACAATGGTATAATTTTCCACACCTCTGGTAACAAGATTTAGATAGTTTCTATTTAAGTGCATTCCCATCATATCCAGGTATGAAAAAAGGAACGGCTAATGATCTGGCCTGAACTGATTTGGGGCACATGCACACTAAGGCAAAACTGTGTTCTCTACCAACCTTTTACATAGAATTCTCTATTTAACATCTATACATATGCATAATTGGGCATATGTATGTTCAAAGTCAAGTGCATTATGGAAAGGGACAGATACAGTAGAGACATGATTATATAATGCATTCTGTAAGAATAGAGAACCACCCATACTATAGCCTTAGTACTGTGAGAAATACATTTGCTTATATACCAGAGTTGCAGGTATTTTGGTGTACCAACAAAAAATTCACTAAGATCATCCACAGTCATAAACATAAATGAATTACTGGGTTAAAAACACACCATTAATAATGGCTATGTGTGGGAGATAGAATTTAAGATCACTTTAGACTTGCTCATCATATACATTCATATTTTCAAAGTTTTCTACAAAATTATGTGTTACAGTGTATTTTAATAAAACAAATGAGATTTGTCTTTTAATTAAAGGTATTTTATGCATTATCAAAATGTTAATTAATAAAACAGAAAATCATTAAGATTTCTTTTTCTGAGGGCTTTATGTGGCTGATACTATGTGATTTATGAAATTTCTACGGTGAATTTGCCATTTGATATTTGCAGTTTTACATTATTATGAACATTTCTGTGATATTAATAATAGTTAGATATTATTGTGAGCATTTCCTGAACATTATTATTTTAACTAAATCTGTGATGTGATCTTATTGTATGAAATTTTGTTCTATCGTCTTCACTATCCTTGTACCTTATAATATATTAATTATGTAATGGATAATCTTATGAAATTTTACTATCTGGTAGGGTAAGTTATTGCACATTATTTCCTCATCATCTGCAGATTTGTCTTGCTTTTATCCCTACAATATTCTCAGTTGTTTATTTCTTTTAGGATTTTTTTGGCATGCAAAACTCATTTTCTGAAATAGACTATGGCATTTAAGATTTTGTTTTTACTATATCTATAAATATATACACACATATGTTGTTGCTACTCTCTCTTTTTCACGTACATACACACACAATGAATTTTGTATGCAAGTCCAACTGCTAAATAATTTCAGTCAAGAATTCAGAGCATCTTCTGTTACTTATATAGATCTAATGAGTAATATAGATTCTAGAATTGTAGGAACCCAAGGAGTGATAAAATTCAAAAGACTCGTATTTTTGTTCTTGAAGTTGAAGCTCCTGAGCTTACAGTGGTTTGGTCACTCAAAAGTTGTCTCTCCAACTAGTGGATTTTAGAGAGGAATTAATAAATTACCACATCCAGGCTGAAATGTAATGAAAATGATGGGCTTTGTCTGTGAGAACACATGCTAATTGCATTTGTTTCCTGAAGATTTGAACAGGTCATTTTCTTTGGACCAAGTATAGTATCATTAATTTTGAGTCCCAGGAGGAGAAATACCTGGAATTATTATTATCATTATTTTGTAGGGTTCTATTTGCTTGCATTGTCAGTGGCCAAGAATTCTCCTAACTAGTATATAAGGTTCAGGACAGCCCTAGGAACAAATTATTTGGGCCAAAGTCTCAATTGTGCTGAGGTTGAAAGTCCCTGACCTAAAATGACAAATAACAAATAACTCCTTTTTTTGTCATTTGTAGGAGAACAATAGCTCTGTTTGGAGACATTACTCATCTGTCATTGTGGCTATGAGTCTCCAACTGAGATGGCCTTTAAAAAGGAGAGAGAAAGAGAGAGAGAGAGAGAGAGAGAGAGAGAGATTGATTTCTGTACTGAGCGCTAATTTCCAGAAAAAGAATGGCTGTGCTTATTAAGCTATCAGAGTCTATAAGATCCCAAAAAGTCTGTCTCCACCCTGTGTGTACCTGGCCATGTGCTATGAATCCAAGAAGTCCATTGTTCTGGAGATCTTCATGGCTTCAGTTATAGAAAGCAGGTAATAAAAACTATTGTATCTACTTCATTGACTTTGATATACATGTAGACATCTGGCCATCTTTTGAAAATGCAGACGTCAATTCAGCATGCCTGCCTCTCTGGTTGTGTAATCTACAAGGTACAGATCATCTGGGTCTTACATTCCTTCTACTACTAATGCTTATTTTTAAAATTAAATTCATGTATTTATTTTATATCTTGACCTCAGTTTCCCCTCCCTCTTCTCCTCCCATTCCCTCTCCAGACCCCCACCCCCAATCCACTCCTCCATGTTTCTGTTCAGAAAGGGTCACATCTCCCATGGGTATCAACACAGCATGGCATATCAATTTTCAGTAAGACTAAGCTCCTCCTCTCTTATTAAGGCTGGACAAGGCAACCCACTATGAGGAGTAGGTTCCCAAAAGCCTTAGGAACAGGCCTTGTTCCTATTGATAGGAGTCTAACAAGAAGACAAAGCTACAAAACTGTCACATATGTGTACAGGGCCTAGGTCAGTCACATGCATACTCCCTAGTTGTTGGGTCAGACTCTGTGAGCTCTTATAAGCCCAGGTTAGTTGTTTCTGTGGGTTCCCTTGTGATTACCTTGATCTCCCAGGCTTGTACAATCCTTCCTCCCTTTCTTCCCCAGGATTCCCAGAGCTCAGTCTAATGATTGGCTGTGGGTCTTTGCATCTGTTTCCATCAGTGACTGGATGAAGTCTCTCTGATGGCAATTGGGGTAGGCATCAATCTATGAGTATAACAGATCTTCTGGCATCATTACACTGACTTTTTTCTTTCTCTCCAATTATGTTTTGTTTTCTCCTAGGTCTCTGTGCCACCCAGCCTCTGGGTCTTCCCTCTCTGGGTGAAGTGTTGGGGGGGGTGGACTCACTCTCATGGCATGGGTCTCAGGCTGGACCACTCATTGGTTGGTCACTCCCACAATTTCTTTAACCTTGTCTTTACATTTTATATTCTGTTTATTTTAAACTCATCAGGAATAAAACCTTGTCATATCTGCAGCCAAGTTTGACTGCTAATAATAGTTTTCTACTCTAAACTTTAGATTAGGGTTGTATGCGTGGATAGTCTATCAGACTCTGGCAGGGCAAGGGTTCAACATTTTCTGATCATCTATAAATGAACGTTAGCTGGCTCAAAACACTTTTGGAAATGGGCCATTATTTTTTACTTCTTACATAGCAGCTTCTCATTTTATCAAAGTTCTAGTTTCTTCATTGTTTTAATGGACTTCTATTCTTTGTACTATATACCTGGTATAAAGCTAGAAAATGATCATTTGTTGTAAGAGGCTGCTTGCTCATTTCCTGGCTGACCAGACTCCTGAAATAATCACACAGAAACTATATTATTTGCCATGTTGTTTGGCCAATTGCTTAAGAGTATTGCTAGCCAGCTCTTACATCTAGAATTAACCCATTTCCATTATTTTATATTTTACTATGAGGCTTGTGGCCTACTGGCAAGGTTCCAGCTGGCAGCTTGCATCTTTTCTCTCTGGCGGCTACATGGTGTCTCTTTTACTTCACCTACTCTCTATATCTATCTCTTCCAGCCTGGCTATATTCTGTTAAGCCATTGGCTGAAAGCAGCTTCTTTATTCATTAACCAATAATAGCAACACATATACAAAAGGACTTCCCACGCCAATCATTAATATTAAAGATACTGAAATTACAAACTGCTATTTACACAGAAATGGCCCATGGTGTTGAACAGAGGTTGCTTATACGTTCAGTACAACTGGCTGGTGTAACACCTTTGGATTGATTGATGGATGTTTTTACATCAGAACTGTACTTCTTCATTCTTTATTTTCTGACCACAAATACACCTATATAAATAGAAGTAGCATTTCCACATATCTTCCCATTTCTTAGATCAAATAAAAGAGAATAATGGACTAAATAAAGCTAACTTCAACAACATATTAAGGCTGTGGGTGGATTTCAGTGGTAGAGCACTTGCCTAGGGTATCTAAAGTCCTGGGTTCAATCCCCAGTACTACCAACTCACTAAATTTGAGAGAAATACTCCCATTGAGAGAACTCAGAATCACTTTTTCTACCTATGATGTGGTGGACCAGTCATCCTAGAGATGTCCAGATGGATATTGGAGAGAGTTATGAGCTAGCTTGTGAGTTGTGTCCTCTTTCCCCAGCCCCACATATTTCTAGTTTGAGTTTCTCACCTCACTTTGGTGCTGTGGAATGTGACAGGTTTTGGACAGAGAATATTTCCAGAAGTAACAAAGTTAAAGGCAGGTTGTTCAAGTATTTCCTAATCAAAGAAGACTGGTTCTTTATGAGAGGTGAATATCAGGGACCAAGGTATAAGAAAATACAAAAAGAGATGTCATCTGCAAGACAAGTGGAAAATCCTTAGGACAAAACAACCCCATTGATTCCTTGGTCTCAGGTTTCTGATTTCCAGAATTCTTAGAGAATGAATCTGAGCTTGTTAAGCCACCCAGTCTGTGGTATTTTGTTCTGGCAGACCTAGGAATCTGATACAGATGGGCCATTTTAAACGCTTCTCTATGGAAAGCCACAGAACATAAAATACACATCTGGTCTTCTGACTTCAAGATCCTAAGGGTAATTTCAGCAAATAAAACTTGGCTCTAGAAAAGCCTCTGGGCTTTAGTTACCACCTTTACTAAGGCTTTCAAGAGAGAGTAAGAGAGACAGCCAATCTCATATAAATCTAGAGAGAATAGTTTGAGGGAGCTGTAATGAATGTACAATGTCCAGGTTCTAGAGGAATTCTCAGTCTTCCTGCAGCCTCAGAGAACAATGGCATTCACCTTCTGTGGACAGCATCTGTCACTTCTGCGTGTGTTCAGCCTTGAGGCACCGTGCCCTGGTTGTTTGGAAAGGTCTAGTTAAAACCAAATGCGTGGTGTGTTACCGATGGAGCTACAAAACGTAGACTGTAGGTCACAAATGTTTTGTTTGTCTTGCCCAAGCTGAACAGATGAGACCTTACAGCTTTTTGTTCCTCTCCTGGGATAATGGTTCATTTGACTCTAGGGCATCTTCAGAGCACAATGCATCATTCTTGACATCTTCTCTTCTGTCCAGGGTAGTCCTGGAAGGTGCTCAGACACACTTTTACCAATGTGTGCTATGTGTACCTGTGTGAGACTACAAATCCAGGGCAAGGTTCTTAACAAAGCCAGATAGCATGGGTGTACATGCTGATTCTGCCATCCCCTGGTGGTGTAACTTTGGAAGAGTTACTTTTTAATATACCTTTGCCTTAACTTCATTACCTTTGAAAAAAGATAACCCCAGTATTCTCAGCAATGGTTATGCTGAAGACTGAAAGAGCTAATACATGTCAAGCTAATACAATAGTATTTGATGGAGTAGGAAATGTTCAGTGAATGTTACCAAAGTGGATGGAATAGAAAAGCTGTATGTATGAGTTCTTTTTTCCCTTCAAATGCAAAAATGAATATTAACCCACGATTTTTGTCATGTAAATATTGCAGTGTATTTACTACCTTGGACATAATGGAAATTATATTTAATTGAGGTTTTCTATCTGGCAGACTTGGTGCTAAGCAAATCTTGTGCTTAAACATCATAACAATGCTATGAGATCAGCACTCTAGACAAATTAATATAAGGGAGTTTGCACTTTATTAGGAAATCCTATCAAACTTTCAGTGGTTCATGTACCTTATAAAGGATGGTCTCACCCAAGGAATGTACAAACAATACTCTAAGCTGGAGAGGTATTATATACTGACCAGGATAAGGCAGGTTGTACTTTATTAGCAGAAACACCAAAGATATAGAATGGGATGTCAAGGAAAGATAAGTGTAGAGCCCCCAAATGTTAAGGAGTGCCAGCAATGCCAGAAGCTGGGAAGAAGTGAGCATGGTTATCTCTCATTGTAAGTGGTGGGTAGCACCATCCTGCATTCCATTGTCTGGGACTGAATCAAAAGAAGAAAGCATACAGAACATAAGCATTCTTCTCTCTCCTTCCTGCCTATGGATGCAGTGTGACCAGCTAAGTCACATTCCTGCTGCCATGTCTTTCCATCCACCAATTCAAATGTCTGCTGTAGGCCAGAGTGGCCAGGACATCAGACTTGGAAGCCTTTTCCAGGGAGATCATGATCTTGGACAAGGTAACTGTGAAGTTGAGGCTGGCTCTGGGATTCTTGATAGATGCAGGATGTTTGATTATTGCCTTCTTTATTATTTGGGAGCAAACTTTCCAATAAAGAAAGCAAACACAATGGTTTATATATAGCAGGACAATTTATGTTTTAAACAATGATATCATAAAATAACTCAGTATTATTTTGTTGTTGTTTGTTTGTTTATTAAGACAGTGTTTTATCATGTAGTTTTGGCTGGCTGGAAAGTTGCTCTGTAGACCAGGCTGGCCTCCAACTCACAGATTTCTGCCTACATTTGCAGTACTAGTGTTAGGATTGAAGGAGTACACCACCACTTCTTCCTTGATAAAGCTTACAGAAAAAAAAGGGAAAATATTAGACGACAGACCCCTCTCCAGAATAATTTTAATCAGTTTTAAAGGGGACAGTATGACAAATGTGCCTAGTTATGTGACTAGTTATGCATAGTTATTGCACTAATGGTTAGTGGAATTCCAAAAAAATTCAGCTTTCATAATTACTGTGTCAGAAGAATAACCCATGTTAGATGCTTTCTAGAATGGAAACAAAAGGTTCTTCCAGTTGAACACACAAAAAGATGAATTTACAAATCCACCAAGGGATCAGTAATCTATTATGGTGCTGAAATTATAAAAATTACCTTTTTATCATATTTCACAGCTCATATAAATTTCATGGCTATACTCTGTCCTTCATTATCACCTAATAATATCTTCTCTTAGTCTCATTTCTAGATGGCCCATCTCCATCTCCCTGTCCCTCTGATTTTATTTTACCCAATATTTCTAGTTCAGTATCTTCTCTGAGTTACCAGCCTACTTTTTCCAACCCCTAACCACATTAACTACTTTCAGATATTAATAGATGCTCTTTGTTCTCTCTCTCTCTCTCTCTCTCTCTCTCTCTCTCTTTTCTCCCTCCTTTTTCATATGTTCATCTTACTTCCATTCTCTACAGACCTTATGGTTTTAGGATGGTTTTGATGAAACCAAATTCTACTCTGTGAGCTTTAAACCTTGCAGCACAATTCTAACAGTGTTGCTGTTTCACACAAACCACCACTGCATATAGTGTCCAATCAATGAAGTGATTTAAAATTAAAATTCCGTGGCACTTGTATGTATGCCAGTGCCTGGTACAGGTAGCCAATCAATCCATGTTGGGCGATGATAGGCAGAATAAAATATAAAAGATGAGACAGATGGGAGCAATGCAATTTCAAGAGAGGAAAACTTGATTGCTGTGGAGCTCAGATGAAATAAAGTAGTCATTATCCTATTCTACTGGGCTTCAGACCAGATAGAGTCAGTGTCCCATGAAAACCAGCTTTAACAGATCATTTCCTCAAAGACTTGAGAACACACAAGGGAATGCAGCAAAGACAAATAGGAAAGATACAACAGGAGAGATAGACTCTCAGAAGGATACAGAGTGAACAACAGAACTCTGATTTGCAGAAGGGAAATGTGTTCTATGTCTTTTTATTAGAATTAGTGATCTTTAACATCTTAGTTTAGGGGATCAAAGGCTATATATGCAATGCGCAAAACTTTGTGTGTCTACTGGTCGTTTTTGTATAGCCTTGACCCATTTGACCCTTATCTTGAACAGCTCTAGTTGTTCCTTTAAGAATTACACTATCCCATTGATATTCAGTTCCTGGGAGATAATTGGAGGATCTTCTCTTCCCCAAATACAGAGAATAGTGTTGTGGAAGGCATGAGACTCAGGATACCAATCAAAGCAGGACTCATCAGCTTTGGGAAGAAGCCTGTATTTGCCTGGTTGTCACGAGCTGATGGATCTCACAGAGAAGACAATGAAGAAAGAACCTGGGACGGTGCCACTGTAAATAGAGTGTCCTCAAGGACATCATTAGAGCTCTAGGATTTAGAATTCTCAGACTTGGCATAAACATAAGTTTTAAAATGATGACGGAATAGCCCCATCTATTTTGCTTCAGCTAGTGTTTAAAAGTTTTCCCTGTCTTGGATTATACAGCAAAATACTAGTTGTATAAATTTCATCTGCTGTTATGAAATACATGTGATACATGTGCACACTGTGAAATGATCACGAATTTCACACATCTTAAAAGGTACCATTCTTTTGGATATAGTAACAGCACTTGAGAACTTTTTGCACATTTCAAGCAGACAATATAGCTTGTTACTGTTGTCACCATGGTAGCCACCAGATCGTCAAAAACTGTAAAACTGAAACTTTGGATCCCTGACCAACATGTGCCATTTTCTCTAGTCTGATTCTGCTTCTATAAGTTCACCTATTTTAGATGTTACAAGAAATAGGGTCAATCATTACTTGTGTTTTTAACTTATTCTTTATTCATTAACCAATGAAAGCAACACGCAAACAGAAGGACCTCCTACACCAATTTCCTTTGGGAATGTACTCAGAAGTAGGGTTACAGCACCATATGGATCTACTTTAAAGTTTTTGAGAAATATCTGTACTGATATCTATAATTGATGTATCTGTTTACATTCCCATTGCTGATACATAACATATTTCTGTCCTCCCACATCTTTGTCAGCATTTACATCTTGTATTTTTAATAATATTTATCTCAACAAGTGTGAGGTAATATCTCACTGGCTTTTAGATTGGTGCTGCCCTGGTAAGAGAAGATGCTAAGTGAGAAACCCATTGCCCATACACGTACCTTATTTTGACGAATGTCAATGTAAGTCTTTAGCCATTTTTTGAATTAACCATGTATCAGATATATAGCTGAATTAAGCTTGTTTCTTTTACATATAGTGACTGGAGTCTTCCTCTCTATCTTCTATAACAAGAATGACAGAGACAGACTAGGGACCAACAAGTTCTCCTCCATCCTTGTGTAGGTTAGACAAAATTAGCAAACAAAAACTTCCTTATTTTTATCATCTGAAAAGTGAATTTTGTTTCTGAAAACAGTAAATCATGTATGAGAACTGTTCTCTAACCTCCAGCAACTCACAGTACAGCTGAGGATAGAGGCTCAACATGGATAAAAACAGAGCCTATCTCTTATTATCTAGGGCAAATACCTCAGAGGATGTTGGTTTTCACTTTTTGACAAGAACAACAGTTGACCCTAAATGCTCGTGTTTCTACAATGTGGCAGGCATTTCCATCTGGGGTGATGAGTGGTGATTCCTTTACCCTGGTAATTAGATTTCCCCAGCCTGAGGCATAATAGAAATTAACAAAATAGCGAATTACAGTGCTTTGGCTGGCCTTGTCCACAGAAATATATTTCCTTGAGGATAGATTGCTCACAACTTTGGCTTTGGAATGAATCATTCATTGCTAACATCATTTGAGAAACACACAATAAAATCTTGAGAGGCATAAGGAATGGCTTAGTTTGGGGAAAGTAATACAATATAGTTGGGGGCGTTAGATTTAGTCCCATAGATAAAAGAGCTATCATTTTTTTATGTAAGAATATGTCATGCACCATACAACATTCTTTATTTGAATCATTCTATTTAATTCTTATAACAACTAATAAGTAGATTCTCCTAAGTGAGTTCAAAATGCAAAACCACTTGCCTAAAGTAATAGAGCTAACAAATGTAGAATGATTGTTTGCCAGTCAGTTTTAGAACCCAAGAGCTGTGCTAAATACAGTACCTGCCCAGCAAGGGAGAGGTAAGGAACATTTACTTATGCAGAGACCTGTGCACTGTCCAGACATGCACATACTCCCAGGACAGCTTGAGATTTGCTTCAGTTAACCTAGAACAGAGCAGGGAAAGCCTGGGATGGTGTGATGGCTGGGAGAGGCGATGAGAATGACATGGAGAAATTTTTGCAAAGGTGTGCTGCAGGACTTATATGTTGAGTGAAAAAAAATGAAAAGAAAAGATTTAAAAGACAGGAGAATCCATTTAAAAACCAAGTAAAGAATGCCAACATCTAAAATGATAGCTATCAGGGGATAACTCAGTCTACAAGAGTGTATTACCAGAATACATTGAGTTTTCATAGGAGAAAGCTTTGTCAAGGAAAGAACTGTTCACATGCAAATCTATAGGAGCCCCATTCATCTGTTTAATGTATTTTTAAATTTTTAAAGACTATTCATTACATTTATGTCTGGACATGTATACAAAATCAGAGAAAAAAACAATGTTAAATTACAAGTAGATGCCTGTCTCTGACTTCACTTTATCATTTCCATAAGACAAATGGTAAAAAGAAAAGAAAAAGAAAGAAAAAGCCACAAAGAAGGGAAGGTAGGTAGGAAGGAAGGAAGGAAAAAGAGAAGATCTGCAAAGTGGAGTTATTCAGAAGGCTTGGAGAAAGTTTTTTAGATGCTATTCCACTTTTTTTTCCCTTCAAGACACATGTTCCTTAAGCTAGCTCTTCCTCAGCTGCATTTTTACATTGACACACATTGTGTTTACTATTTTTGGAGGCTGATGTGTCAACAGATGAATAGGAAGGAGAAAAGATTGGTTTTCATAAGCCTGCAGGCTGGGATAAGGATATTACACAAAATGTTCATTCAATACCAGGGAAGATATAGTACTCAGAGCTTACCTGACACAGAATACCAGCTATAAGTTTAAGAAACTGACCATCCCAATTGACAAATCTGAGCACTTTACACAATGTACTGCCCTTAAAATAATGAATGCATTTAATGCAAAAAGAAGCATGTCTGGCCCTCCCTTACATTCACCTCCTAGTACAATACAGATGTTGTGTAGCACTTTTTCCAAAATTAAAGCCTTTCATTTTGGAGGGAAGATCTTTAAGACACAGAATTTAATCAGGAGGTAAAACAACAGGATATTTTAAGACAGGATGTTAAGAAGGAGGTGAAACACCTGCATATTCTAAGGTAGTGGTTCACAACCTGCAGTGACCTCTTTGGGATAGCATCTCAGATATTTACATTATGACTCGTAACAGTAGCAAAAGTTACATCTAGAAAGTAGGAATGAAAAAAAATTTATAGCTGGGGGTCTCTACAATATGAGGAATTCACAACATTAGAAAGGTTGTGAACTACTGTTCTAAGGTTAAGTGAAACTTTCCGTTCTGCAGGGAAGATATTAATCTCAGGAAACAAACAACTTAGTAGCATCAAGAAGTCCCTGAAACTGACCAGATGCACTACCTACCCGGAGCATATATATGCAAGAAACACTGCTGAGAGACATTCTAAGATGATCCAAGTTGCCTAGAAGAGCCAACAACCTAGAAGAAGCAGAGACCAGCCAAGCTTCCTGCAAGAGGCTTAGCCCAACTGACCTACCAGAAAAGGACACTTTTCAACATGTTGAGCTGCATGCAGATTGTACAGTGTACTCCATGTTTCCAGCTTTTGTGAGCTGTCACTCAGGCTTGGGTGACCTTTGGTAAAGGAGATAGATATCTTTGAGTCATTTTGATCTTGTAAATAACCATGATAAAACTCATTGTTTCACTAAATTGGACTTCATTAGCATCCTTACTTTGATCTGTGGTTGGTTCCATATCTGGGATAAGTGGATATTTGCTCATTTCTCTTCAGGAATAGTGTCACATAACAATGGATGACAAAACTTTTGGTAGTGAAGAAAGGACCCCTGATGTGAAGGTCAAAGACTGGGATGGAGTCCTAGCTAGTATCTTTTTATGATGAAACTGTGGTCCCAAGTAGAGTCTTCTATCTATGCACATGGGATTAGATCTAGGCAACCCACTTACCAAAATATGAATATTCCTAGTCCTATATATATATAATAAAATATTAACTAGTTGGTTAGAAGTACAAAGGTCAGACCTATGGAGTTTATATGTGGTGTCTGGCTGACAGGGAGCCTTATGAAGGATTAATACATAAACCTCTGAAATTTGTCTCTAAGAAGCAGGTACAAATATGGCTTTGTAAAAGTCAATGTTAGATAAATAGTTTTATAATGCATAATAATGAAGTAGTATAAAGTACATTGTGAAGAAGACTTGTGCAAGTCTCCTTACACTAGAAATCACTGTTTCTTCATCTAAAATAACAAGAAGAGAGAACTATGTGATTCTGACAGATCCTTGAAGTACATGCATTCTGCTTCTATGCGCTTCAATTGCTCTTCCTGTAATAAGCCTTATAAAACACATTGGATCACCAAATTGTAAGTCAACAGTGTCAACAGAGAAGGAAATTATTTGCTGGGGGAAAATGGTATAACAAACTTGATGTAAAAATATGTCAGTGATGATGGTAGATGATGTTGGATGATCTGCAGATAACACTTAAAATTTTTAGTCATTCATCTCTTTTATGGTGTTTTAGACAAGCTATGACTCCCACTGATACAATGTGATTACATTATATTGTTTCTTGCAATGACAACATATTTATTTAAGATGAAAAGAAAACTGAAACCATACAGTGAAGAGTTGTGTTTTGATTTTAGATAGTCTTGTTGTGTGATCTAGTCTGGATTGTAGCTCACTATGTAGCTCAGGTTGACCTTGAGTTTTTTATCCTCTTGCTTCAGCCTCTTAAGTCCTGGGATCATAAGTCTTTTTGGTCACTGAAAAGTGACCTTTTACTCTTTGGAATTGCCAAGTTATATAAATTTTCTTTTTATTGGGTGTGGGTTCTCTCAGGAAGAGAGAACTTGTTATGCTAACAAGTTTACTCATAGTGATCTCTTGGTAATTTTATGACAGGCCTAACCATGATGGAAAGATTCTCTAAATAATTTGAGAATTATGATTTTGGGTCAGATGATTTCAACCAACTTCTGAGGAGGTTGAAGACTGGGTACAAATCCATGATTCACCCAGTGAAGCACAACATAGTGAAACACAACAAACTGTTTGGATATTTAGCTCAGAGGAGCTTTCTGTTAGTGACATATATTCACGTACCAGAAGGAGGTGGATCCCAACGACATGGAAGTTTAGTGTTTTCAGGTCAGACTAGATCTCACCCATGTGATTTTATTATTTGACTAGATCTCACCATATGTGATTTTATTATTTGATACAAATGTGTATCTTTTTATAATAAAATTTTGGCCCCAAATATAGCCTTTTTTCTATTGACATGCCATTAGATCTAGATAACCTAGCTTACTGAAATATAAACTTGCTTGTCCTTTATACATAATGCAATCTTAGTTGGTCAGAAGTACAAGAGGCTGAAAAGCTATGGAGTTTGTGTGTGTTATCTGGCTGACAAGGAAGTTTGTGGAGGATTGTGATCTTAACCTATGAGATTTGACCTTCTTACCAGCAAGTACAAGAATGGCATTGTAAAAAGCAATGTTAAGTGATATAATATGCAAATAGTGATGTAATATGTAAGAATAAAGTGGTATAAAGTGCATTGCCAAAATCTGGCTCTTAATTCTACAATGTTCAAAGTTTGGGAAGCTGGTATATTTTCTGTGATACGACTGAGATCTAAAGGGGTTAAATAGCTCACCCATGTGGATCACCACTAACGGCAGGGCTGGGGTAAAGTCAGGCAGTCTGACTCTAGAACTCTTCATTCATTTAAGCTGCTTCTTTTCTTACGTAAGGTTTCATATGCCCCAGTGTTGCAAGGAGGGTCTGCTTGCTTGTCCTGGCCGCCCAGAAGCGAAAAAACCACACTGAAACTGTATTATTTAAATCACTGCTTGGCACATTAGCTCTAGCTTCTTATTGGCCAACTCTTATACTAATTTAACCCATTTCTTTTAACCCATTTTTATTAATCTGTGTATTGCCACGAGGTTGTGGCTTACCCAGGAAAATTCCCAGAGTCTGTCTCAAGCGGCTCCATGGCGTATCTCCCCCACTCCACCTTTCTTCCTCCCAGCATACAGCCTAGCTTTCCCTGCCTACTTCTGTTCTTCCCTGTCATAGGCTCAAAGCAGTTCTTTATAAACCAATGAAAGCAACACATAGACAGAAGGAACTCCTTCATCATCCCAGTGACTTTGGTATTTTTATGTTTCTGTGACTGACATTGAATTCTGCATCTTCATATATCTGCTTTCTGTGGATTTCTAGGATTCCAGATACAGGCCAATACTTCTGCTATAAGATTAGTCTTTGTATGTTTATCATTATACTAATAAAGTATGTGTCTGGTACAATCACTGTGAAGATGAACTGAAGTACTACAAATAAAATTTATTGCAAAACAGAAAGGAGTATGTAAATGTCAGCTTTTATTAAATAGAAATTTCTCTATCAGGTAAATATAAATTCTTAAATTAGCAGCTAATTTTATGCCCTATAACACTGTATAGAATCCAGTAATATATATATATATATCCATATATCCATATATAGGAGACAAATATATTTATGTATATATATATATTCCCCTATGTATATGGCAAAAGGTATTCATTTATTTAGAAATCCAGGAACTTCTATTACAGACCTTTTTAGTATGAAATAATTCCTTTTCCAGTCAAGAAATATCATTAAGTCTGAAAGTAAAGCCATTGTGATAAAGAACCTGCCTCTTCCAACCTTTTCTTAGAATTATACAATTCTAGGTCACATTGTTGAAGACAATGAGAGGAGAAATTTTAGCTAACAAAGCAAACTATGAGCTTTAGGCTTCACTGGAGTGACTACAGTGGCTTAGTTAGTTGGAATTCTCGAGACTGGTAATTTATCTTTATTTGTCAGCTCTCAAGGATGAGTTCTTATGAAGGGCAAAAAGTGACTAGGAAGCAAAAGCAATTGCCTGCTCTTGTGGGGTTAGTATCCTTAAATCTCAAATCTGAGACTTCTACAATCCTATGCTTGCACAAAAGCCTAAGCACACTCTAAAACCTAACATCCCTAAGTCAGGGAGTTGAAAGGCATACTAGTGCTTTACATATGTCTTTGTGCATAATTTATGAAGGTATCAATAGCTGTGACTGTATCTAGATATGTAAATTTGCGAAAAAACGACATTTATTAGAACAAATGAGCCTCTGATATTGCATAAGAAAACTTTTTGAAGTAACTATCCTGAGTTTGGCACTCAAGGAAATAGTACAGTCAAAGGGAAGCCACTTCCAACAGAGTAACAAAGCTTCATTGTCACCTTGCGGGAATAGCAGAGACAGGGAGAGTCCATTTTCTTTGCATATTCATTAACTCTGTGGATGGAGGGAAAAGAGACGGAAACTGTGCCAAGACAGTGAGGAAAATAAACAGACTCTGCTCCACAAGCTGCAGGAAGGGGAAAATGGGTTTCAACCTGCCAGCTCCCTCTTTGACTGCACAGGGGACACCAGTTACCAATATTTCTATTCCTTCCCACAAGGACCAGACATATGAAGCATTTAAATGCTTCCACCATGAAAGCTGATTGCTGGTATCCTAGAAATCCTGTTTTGTGTCACACTGGGAAATGGACTGCTTTAGTTCACTTGATTAAATAGTCTGACCAGCAAAGGTTATCACATGTACTATGGCAGATGGTGGTTGTGCTACTCATTCATTCATTCATTCATTCACTTGGCAAATATTTGTTGAATACTTTCCATGTACTAGGCACCCTTTTAGATATGGCGTGGATATGATGCTTTAAATATGAGACAAAATCCCACCTCTTTTAGAGTTTGTATTATAGTAGTGGATGAATTCAGTTCACAAATGAATGCAATGAATTCAAACAGAGAAAAGTGTTGGAAAACAGTAATAAGGTCCTGGAGCCAGACCTAGAAAGTTGTCAAAGATAAGCTTTGGCATAACTTGTCCACAATTATGTTAGGAGTGCGAGGATCCACAATGCTAATTAACCACACCCTATGTCAGAATTTCTCGTTTGTAGTCACACCACCTGTTGTCAACAACTTTGAGAGGAGAAAAATAAGCTCAAACTCTTTTAACTCCAGTCCAGGTGGAACAGGCTCCCAACTTTGTGGGCCCTCACAGAAAATCCTCAGAGTGATCTTCCACATAGAAGGAATGCTAAGTGAAAGGCTCTAAATTAGGGAAGCATGTAGATAGTTTATTAGAGCAGACAAAAAAAAAATCTAGTGTGGGATGAAGTGTTAACAGAAAGTGGTGCTGAGAGACCAAATGGGGTACATAAAAGTCAAATAACATAGAGCTTTGAAAACTTAAGTTTGGGAAGCGATTAGAGGATAGAAACAGAGAGACATTGCGTGATATATATTTACAAAGCATTCCTCTGGTACCTGTGTACTCAACAGATTATATGATGGGGATATGGGCAGAGAAAGGATGAAGAAGTTGGTCCAGTAGGGCTTCTAAAATCCCAGAGACAGGAGAAAACATGTCATTATCTATTAGGTGGAATAAATAGAGCATGGGGCTGGAGGCAACGGTGTCACTTGTTTCCTGTGCTGTCTTAGGGATTCAATTCCTTTCCAAGTATTCTTTCCTTCACATTAACATGTGCCTCAGTGGTCCAGGCCTCTCCAAAGGCTGCACAATATCTAAGCTTGAAATTATCAAAGTATAGCCACACCAAATACATCGGAAGACAATGAGGTAGTTCACATGTCTGTTATGCCTTTTTTTCTTCTTTTTTGGCTTAGCCTGCCTTTGTTTGTAGCCCATGCTAGCCTGCCTTTGTTTGTAGCTCCTTATCTCTCCTCATTTGTGTGCTATTTAGGGCCTAGAATTTCCCAACTGCATCCTGTCTGAGTAGTTGGGAGTATGCCTGACTTCCGTTCCCTTCTGATTTCCTTAAAATCTACACAGGCATGATGAATCTAGGTGTCAGCATTTACACCTGAAAGGAGGAAAAATGAGAAGCAAACAAGCAGTACCTGGCTTCTTTGCAGTTTAGGATTGCTGTAAACCCAGAGAGAACTGAGAGATTTAAAATTCCTGCCTAACCTCATGGCTTCATCCTGTAGACATTCATCACAGCCTCACTTAAAAGCAAGGTGGTGTCTTAAGAACCATTATGTCATTGACTTATTCCCTCTAGCCTTACCCTCTGTAGAAAGTAATTTCTACCTCAACAAACTGATGCTGTCATGGTTTAATTTCTTTGAAACACTCCATCAAGACTAATTATATAAACGGTTGACTTTGAGATGCTTGCATTGTCATCAAATTAAATTTCAGCATGGAATAATTTGGAATAAGTGTGATTTTCGAAAATAGAAAGAATACTGAGCTGGGGAGATGGCGCGGCTGACAAAGTGCCTGCTGTGCCAACATGAGGACCTAATTTCAGCTCCCTGGCATCAAATGTAGAGCTGAGTGTTGGACCTGATGTCTGTAATCCCAGCACTGAGGGGTGGTTTGTAGAGTTCACTGGCCAGCCATTCTGGCTGGCTTCAGGTTCAGATCAGGATTGTGTCTCAAAAATAAGTTGGAGAGCAATTGAGGAAGCCACCTCATGTCAACTTCTGGCTTCTACATACATGCACACATATGTATAATTATGTGTCCCCTCCACATATGTACAAGCGCACATGGATATACCATGTACATACATGCATAACATCAGGCATACACATAAAATTTAAATAATAGTAAGCTATGTAAATGTATTGCATATACTATTTAGCAAGCAAGTATCATTGAAATGATTCTTAATAGCACTTGATTTTATCAAGACTAGACAGGTAGGTGTGTTTCTCTTTGATTGACATTTTAGGATTTATTGTTATGTAACAAGTCATCACAAACTTAAAAGTTTGAAATATTGCATATTTATTTTAATGAAGAGATTTGGGCAGCAAATCTGGATGGACACATCTCGATTCAAGTTGTTGGCTGGGTTAAGCTTATATTTGGAGGCTCTAGAGAAAAATAATTTTCAAATTCATTTTTGTTGTAAGAATTCAGTTCCTCATGGTTGTTGGTTTGTGGTCCATATTTCCTTATAGGCTGTCAGCTAAGTGTTCCTTGAGGCAGCTACATTTTTTATAACATTGACACATCCATCTTCAAGGCAACAAGGCTACACTCATGTTGCGTTTTCCTGCTCCTTTTTAGGCAAAAAGGTCACAGAAAGTTCCAGTACTAGGTTCAGGGCTTCCTGTATAATCTCTTTTTATTAAGATCCACTGTGCCATCAATCAAACCTATTCACCAATATAGTATCCATCAGATTCACCTCCACAGGCATCAGGTAGAACATGCAAACTTAGCCCAGGAAATCTTAAGGCCCACCTAAGACTCCACCTTCTGGACTTACTGAGTGAGTACTTAGTATTTTTTTCAAATTGTGTTGTCTCAAATTTGGGTACAAGTAGATGACTTGAGAAGTGGTCCCAATTAGCACAGTGAATGACTGAGGGAGTGAGGCAGAGAAAAGAAGGGAGTTGATAAAACCTGAGTCAAGGACCAATCCATACTGCAAGCAGCCAGGAACCAGTTATGCATACTCTCTAAGAGACCATAACCTGTCTGTCAGAACCCTTCACTCCTACTTGCTTTCCACCCCGCAAACACACTGGCTATTAGGGTTGCCAGTGTTCTACCATCTGTGGGTTTTGTTATTGGAATTACCTTTATGCCCTGCAGTTTAAATGAGAGGATATTATCCTTGCCATTTGGCACATTATAATACCAAGACTTAGGAGCTGGGTGGAGTTTTTATGATTATCCTCATAGGTAGTAAACTATACAGAACCTGTATAATTCAGCCTACCCATGGCAATTGAAGACAGTTACAAGCCACTCCCCTGCCTCTTGGTATGGTTCTGTCTATCTTTTGAGTAATTTTTCAAACAACCTAGCATTAAGGACCAGGGAGATCTGACATATAGATAATCAGAATGATAATAAGTCACTGAGAAGGACCCTTCTCATAATTAAGGGGAAAATGCCTATTGCCTCATGTTGATGTAAATTGCACAGTGATGCTAAAAATCTCATGGCTAGTCATAAAGCCCCACACATTTGATGTGCTTTGATTTTTATTTTTAGCATGTTTTCTAATTTGGGATGCTTTTTTGTCTCCCCCTTGTATCTGAGGTCTATGAGACAGTTATTAACATTGTCACTATGAGATTGGGTCTTAGACTGAAACCTACCTGCATTTAAAGCCAGGCTCTGCCACTTCATGTGTAATCTCAGGTAAATTACCAGGCTTGGTGTCTAACTTCAAAGAACAATTGTGAAATACAGGTCAGATAGCATGTTCAAAGTGTTTAGAGTTATTAAATACTCACTGTGTCAACAATTGCTATCATCATACATTGATTTACCCTTATATTTTGAAGGTTTGGGTCCAAAAATTTTTTAGATATTGAATTTTTGCAGGCTTTGAAGTATTTGCACATATATAATGATATGTATTAAGGATGGGACCAAGCCTACACACAAAATTCATTTACATTTCATATCCACCTCATATGCATAGACTGAGGTTAATTTTATATCATATTTTTATTGTGCATGTATCTTTCTTGTAACCCATGACACAAGTCAAGTGTGACATCTTCCACTAGTAATGCATGTCAGTGTATTTATGACTTTGGAATTTCTTATTTGGAGCACTTCATCCTGTTTTCTCATTGATAGCACAATGCTGAAGTTTAGAGAGAAAGGGTCTGCATAAGTTCCTTTGGTGGAATTAGGGTTAAAGCACAGCTTTCAGAGTTCAAACTAAGATATGTACTCTCTTTCACAGAAGACAAGACCCTTTTGTTATCTTCCAAAATCTAGGCTAAAATCTAGATGGATCCGTTGATCTCTTTAAAGAACCACCTTGGTCTCCAAGGAACAATCCTTTCTCAACTCCAACTATTGACTTGTGATGAGAGAGCCGAATGGATGGAGTGTCCTCTCCCTTTGGAAGTTCTTTGCTTAGTCTCTCTGGCACATGACTCTAAGCGTATAGTTTCAAGACTTAATTAGACATAAATACTGTGTTCTCAACGGCCAGTAGTGTCTGGGTGGATCTGAGCATTTCCAAGATGGATGTGCAGATATTTTTAAAGCTTTTTGTTGACACTATGAGAGTCTTACCAATCAATTTGTATATGAAAAGTTATTTCTGAGAAATTTCATGAATGTTTTTCTTTGTCTATCAGTAACAGGCAACTTCAAATCTTGTAGATTTACCTACAGCCATCTTTCACTCCATTGTCCTTTACCGTTCCTTCATGTAACCAATATGTATGAATGACCCTACCATGGTTAGTCTTCCTCATCAACATAGAAACATAGAAAATCAGCATAAAATCAACACAGAAACATACTTCCAGGTAGGTCACAGTTTTTCGAAATATGAAACAGAAGGAAGTTTTGACCACTGATGCGTGTATTTAACAAAATAGTGTATTCAAATAGGAAAATGTCTGTGGAGAACATTATTAAGTACTAAATGCTAGAAGAAAGTTCCCAAGTATGTTCTCTGGTACCTCATGGAAACAATGGGAACCAATAAAACTTACGTTTATTCTGGTCTTTTTATGTTCTGATTTTCCAATTGTGAATTGTCTCACAGAGAGACATAGAATATATTGTTAACATCTTTACCTTCTGGTCACTGCTTCTATCACTTGTTGTTGCTTGTTATTCAGACAGATGGCAATCTAACAAGTCTGTGTATTAATATCCTAAAAAAATAGTCTTCCATCTCATCTGTAACCAGAATATTATATAGGGGAAAGGACAGGTGTGGTAAGGGAGGTCAATCATCCTGAAGCTCAGTATTGCCCTACTGTACCAATCAGGTGGTCAGCAAGGGTTTTGGGGCTTGTGTTGCCTGCTTCTCCCATTATTATCCCTTAAACTCGTCCCTCATTCTTGGGTGTTTGAAGATCAGCTTCTTGAAATGCTGGGTACAGTTAAATTCTGGTGGAAGCATGCTTTATACTGCTCCATGGGTGTCCTGTTTGGGAGGGGGTTACTGCAGAACAAAACAAAAATGAAAAAAAAAACCAAAATATTTACAGTGTCTATTTGCTAAGTTAGTCATGACATGTATGTGTTGATTCCTCTTTGCACTGTGGACTGTACTTGAATTAGTTGACACAGGATACAAAATGCCCTTACTTCTAGTATCAGTCATTGACTTTGAATGAGGAGAGCCAACAAGATCACTATTTATGATTTTTACCCCATCTGAACAGGGTATTCATGTCAGAAGGATCCTGTGACTTGCAGAGTAAGTTTGCCAATGGGATCCAGCCTCTCTACTGCTAAAATGAAATAACATAAATATCTAGTTACACAGGCCATTTGTTTAAAGGTCCTCAATGGTTCTTCTATTGTGCCCCATCATGAGAAGTAACTCACATCATTAAAACAGCTGTTTGATTCTTTCTTCTTTTTTATTCTTTTTGCTCTTGGGTGAAAACAAATCATATTTCATACACCCTTAGGATTTGCCCCTTCTACATAGTCTCTTTAAATTTGACGCCATCAGAGAAGTTAGAAGTCTCTTTTTTGGGGGGTAACAGAGGAGTAGCAGTTTATTGTGTTGACCAATATGAGTATCTTAAATGTGTATATCTGAAATGGAAACACTAATATGGTGCTGTAACTTTCATAAATCATATCAGAATAATCTGCAGGGCTTGTGAAATCAGATAACACTATCTGCAAATTCTAGGGGTTCTGAATCATTAAGTCTAGGTGGGGCCTGATAATTTGCATTTCTCCTGAGTTCCTAGAGGATGATGGTAACGATCAGGGGATGCTAAAATGAGAAGGGCATGTATTAAAATGATGTTCTACAATGCTGCATCAGGTTCTAGATTTTATTGTGACTGACTAGTGTTGGCCCTCATCTTAGCGAGCCTAAGTAGTGGCTTTCAGATATTGTTATGTGGAGATGATTATTGATCTGACTAAGGTTACAAGTATAAAGTTTAAGAAGGAAGAGACAGTGTTACAGTGGTTTCTGATCACTTTGAGTCTGTAAAAACTAATCTTCTTCAATGCATTTGATTTATAGTTTTGGATTGAACATCCTTGGAAATACTTATGTTTCACTCCTAAAAATGTTTATTTCCCAATCTTGAGACTTACTTAAAGAAAAAAAAAAAGGCTTAGAGGTATCTAGAAAAAAATCCACCACTAGGCTTCTCTGTGAGACAGTGAGAATGTTTCCAAGTATTGATTGGGTCATAAGTGACTTAAATCAATGGTTTAAATCTATTGATTGATTTTTTTAAAAAAACAAATAATCTGTTAGAGGGTTATGGAACTATATATGGTGAGCCCTTGCTGGAAAAAGTAGATCACTGGGGACATGCATTTGAAGAGTATGTCTTGACTCTGGCTCCTTCCCATTGTCCCTTTCTACTCCTTAGCTGTCATGAGGTGTGCAGTTTCTTTAGCCATGCTCACAAACCCTGGCATTCTACCTGGTGTTGAACTTAAAACGATGACTATAATTGATCTTGGGTTGAAACCTTTGCAACTGTGAATCAAAACATATGTCTCCTCTTAGTAGTGGCTTAGGTCAGATATTTTTTGATAGTGCTGATAGATCAGTATTTTGAATCATTTCATTGATTCACTATAATTGGGACATTGATTCCATGATCACCATCCTTATCACTCCAAGAGAGAAACAAAGTCTTTTTATTTATTTATCTATTTTTATTGATTTTATTGAGCCCTACATTTTTCTCTGCTCCCCTCCAGCCTCTCCCCTCCCCCTTCAACCCTCTCCCATGGTCCCCATGGTCCCGATTTACTCAGGAGATCTTGTCTTTTACTACCTCCCATGTAGATTAGATCCATGCATGTCTCTCTTAGGGTCCTCATTCTTGTCTAGGTTCTCTGGGATTGTGATTTGTAGGCTGGTTTTCTTTATTTTATGTTTAAAAACCACTTATGAGTGAGTACATGTGATATTTGTCTTTCTGGGTCTGGGGTACATCACTTAATATGATGTTTTCTAGCTCCATCCATTTGCCTGCAATCCTTGTGCTGAGAAGGAAGAGACAGGCACATCCCTGGTGCTTGACAGTCAGCCAGTCCTAAATCACTGAGCTCCAGGTTCATTCAGAGATCTCATCTGAAAAAAATTAAATTTGGGGGTGATTGAAGAAGATAGCAGAGCCAACCTGTGGTCTAGGTCTCAGTCTCTCTCTCTCTCTCTCTCTCTCTCTCTCTCTCTCTGGTTCGTCAGCTCCCAAATAAACAGAGAGACTTCTTGCTAATTATGAAAGCTCAGCCTTAGTTTAGGCTTGATTCCAACTACCTCAAATTAACCTGCTTCTATTAATCTACATTCTACCATGTGAATCTTTACCTCTCCTCCATTCTGTATGCCCAAATCCCTCCATGTCCAGCTGGCAAAATCCAGCCTCTATGATTCTTTCCTGAGCTCCTCTCTATCCCTGGAAGTCCTGTCTATTCTCTCCTGCCTTGCTATTGGCTATTCAGCTCTTTACTAAACAAATCAGAAGCTGCCTCAGGCAGAGACACATCTTCACAGTGTACAAAAAGATTACCCCACAACACACAAACACTCTCTCACACATACAGATAAACACATACATTCATGTACACTCATACACATAAAAATATACAGAAAGGTACATGCATATACACACAATCGCTTGCCAAGCTTCCTCAGTTGCTAAGACAAAAGCCAGCTCTGGTTTTAAATTTAACCCACTCGCCTCTACAGATCTCACTGTGTATTTTTGGCCCTAGCTTCTTAGGCATCTTAGGCATCGCTCCCTGGTTTCTGTCGAATATAGGAACTAATTGACAACCACCAATCAGTTTGTACATTAACCCTACCCGTGATGTTTGCTGCTCAGCTTCTGAATCTTTAGGTCAGAGATCCTTATTAAATTTTACAGTGTCCTGCCCAAATCTTGGTTCACAGTGAACTCCCATGTCTTCCTGGGATCTTGTGGCAGCTGGGATTCCCTTTGGGGATTCTGACTGAGTTTTCATCCCCATGCAGGTACATAGTACTTGCTTATAATTTTCCTTATGATTTGAATAGTTTGAATTATCTAGCAGTCTAGGTTTTTCTTCAGCATCTAAAGTATCCTCTGGTGCCTTTTGAGTTCCTAGCCCAGTCTCCATGGCAACCAGGATGAGTCCACCTGTGTCTCAAGTTGTTATTGTCTAAATGATCTAGCCCTATCATCAGTTGCCTGTTGACATTGAGGTCAAATTAGAGCGCCTTCCTTCCAATTCCTTATTTTTATGTTTTTAATATTTAAAGAGCTAATTATTTAATTTTGTTTATTTTCTTTTTCTCTCTCCCTTCTTTCCTTTCTTCCTTCCTTCCTTCCTTCTTCCCTCTCTCCCTCCCTCCCTTTCTTCCTTCTTTCCTTTCTGTTGTAATTGTTGTTGGTTGTGGTGTTGTTGTTTTATTTTCTGGCAGAAGGCTTCTTCTGTGTTGCCTAGGCTACCTCAGATTCCTAGTATTGAATGATTCCTATGCATAATTCCTGACTGTATGGATCTGGGCCTCCATGACTGTATGAGTCTGGCTTCTGCTTTTAATACATCACCTGCTTGTATCCTATTGTATTAGGTGTCCATTTTTTCTTTTCCATGCTCTTTGGAAAAGCACAGTGATAAGCTAATGGTGGGTGTCATTTATTGATATATCAGTAGACAAAATGTAATCAGTAGATAATACACTTTACCATTAATATTTTATTTGATAACCCAAACTTTGATGTTTTAGCTTTATTTTTTTTAAAGATACTGAATCAGTCAGTTTTCAATTACTGTGACAATACATTAGAGAATATTACTTTACAGAACAAAAATATTTTAGTTTGGTTTATGGTTTCAGAAATTTTAGTCCATGGTCACTTGGGTCTAGATGTTTCTAGGCTTGTGGTGAGACAGAGAATCATGGTGAAAAAGTAATGCAGAGGACAACTACTAACTATGTGATTTCCAAAAGGCATATGCTGGTGTTAGAGGAAAGGTTGCAAGGGACAAATACTTCCCAATTATTTACTACTAACTTTCTAACAGCCTCCAATATCCCATCAAATCTGTGAGCTGTTGCTGTGCCTAATGGCTTCCTCAGGGGAGGAGGCAAGAAGGCGTGGCATCAATGACTCAAATAATGTGAATCAGATGAAAGGGAAACAGCAGACTTGGAACACTATATTCCTTCCTAGCACCCAGGCATTCCAATACAGTGAAATTGCGTGGTCACCCCTCATTGGCAAGGCACGATCAGGCCCTCTGACAGTGCCAGGCAGACTCCAGGACAGCTTATCTGTCAGATTGGTAGGCCTTAACTTCCTACATATCCACCCTGTTTATTTATTACATGAGTGCTCAGCGGGAGCTAGAGTTCTTTGCTCAGGCCTTGTTGACCCTACCTCAGGAGGGTTTAACAACTGGGATGAGCCTGTCTTAGATTTGCCTGCCAAACAAGTTCTTAGCCAGCATTGACTACCATCCCTCAAAGAGCATTGATTCCTGGAAAGCTGCTAGGGTGGAGGGGACTAGGTGTAGCCTTTTGAATTTCAGATAACCGGGAATGCATAACTTCCTGCGGAGGACTGCAAGAAGGATGCCTAAGAGCTATTCAGGTGACACCTGAAGAGTCACCTTAGTTGCTGCCTGCTGCTGTCAAATATGCTGCAGAAGACATTTAAAGAGAATAAGGATTAACAATATCACCCTGCCAATTAATGCATATGTGAGCATCTAGGAGGGATCAAATAGCCTATTTATATTATGTCAAAGTTTTTCAAAAAATGAAGAGTTAGGGCTGGAGAGACAGCTCAGTGGTTAAGAGCAGTGGCTGCTCTTCCAGAGGTCTGAGTTCAATTCCCAGCAACCACATGGTGGCTCACAACCATCTGTAATGAGATCTGGCGCCCTCCTCTGGTGTGGGGGCGTACATGGAGGCAAAATGTTGTATACATAATAAATAAATAAATCTAAAAAAAATTGAAGAGTTAAAGGTCATAACCTATGCCCTTAATAAATCAGTTTGTTGGGGGGGGGGCAATGAGAGCAAGAAAAAGGAGTACATACATTACTCATCCTGGGTTATTCCCTCCTTGGTAGAAGCTGACTGATCCATGGCCAGGGGCACATTTCTTACCAGGACCCATATTGGCATCATTGTGGGTGGGAATCCAGAGCTGGTTAACAGCATTTTGTTCCAGGTTGACTGGAAAGGTTTTTTGCTGGCCTTTGAGGTCTGAGTTGGAAGGGCGGCTGTGGTGGCTGGGGGTCATACCACAGCACAAAGGACTTTCTGCCTTCAAGGGCAGGCAGGCATTGAGGCCCTTCACTCCAAGAGTACTGCAGTGGAAGTGTAGCCTCCCACAGCAGGAATGGAGCTGATGAGGAAGCAGCACATGCAGTCTTAATTGTGGTCATGTTCTCCTTAGCATGTTTAATGGGATTTTAACTGTCTGTCTCCTCATCATCAGATGCCATAGAGAGACCAGATGTGGAATGGGTGGAGGTGAAGAAGAGGGAGACAACAGTCACCAGGACTGGGAGATTGTGCCAGGCCTTTATGTTCTATGCTTAGTGGAAGACCACAGTCATATGCTCACACAGTATCTCTGGATAAGGGACAACATTTGGGAACCAAATCTTGGTTCCATCTCCTAAGGGGCCAGCCCTTATGTGGAAGCTCCGGGTAAACTGAAACAGAAAAAAAAGTGCAATTCTAACTGAACAGGCAGACAAACATGACAAACAACACAAAAGAGGAAAAGAATGGGGGACCCAATATTTACTTGCTGAAGGGACCAGAACACACATAAAGGGGCCTTCTCACGAAAATACACCATCTTGGAGGTGCTGTTCAGTGCCGTGAGTGAGGAGAGGGAGATGATTAGAACCTATCCTAAGCAAAACCTGAAAATTACAGCCACAACGAAAAAGCTAGGACTCTGAGCAGTTGAGCTCAAAGCCTATGCTAGAAGTCTCTATTCTGTTTGCCAGATGTTGCTGGGTCCTAACGGCTTCTTCAGGGGAGCGGTTGAGAAGGAGCAAAGTCAATGATAGACACTGGGAGTCAATTGAAAGGGAAACAGACTCATTTATTTAGCAACTGGGAGAACCTTATATGCCCTCTCAGCACCCAGGCATTCTGATCCTTTGACATCACGTGGTCCACTCTCATTGGTGCTCTGTCAGCACCAGGCAGGCTCCATGTTGGCGGGTCTCTTGGCCCAGTAGGCCTTAACTTCCTATAGTAAACCACGGTTAATTTATTAATCCATTATGTTAGAGTATTCATGACCCAGTAACATCCCTAATGCACCACACATGAGCACTGTGGACCACACCTTCAACATCTGAGCTTTGTATGTCACTTAAGAGCAAGCCATATCAGTTGTATATATTTCAGTGATGTCCTATTACATATGAACATGAGGATTGGATTTGATTCCAATAACTCATGTGATGGCGAGCTGAGTGTAGTGAGAATGTCCTCTAATTCTGTTCTCAGAGTTAGACCAGGCATCCTCAGATCAAGTCAGCTAGCGAGATGAGCTCCGTCAGTGAGTTCTAGGTTCATTGAGAGGCCCTACCTTATTGAATAAGGTAGAAGAGCAATTGGGGAAGATTTCCAGCATCAACCTCGGGTCTCCTCAGGCACACACATATATGTGTGCCTTCACACAATGTTGCTCCTACACATGAACAAACATACACATGATATGCATGCATACCACAAACAAACATATGAAAAAGAAAACAATCACATAAAGAAACAAGCACATATGGGAACTAAGCAGCAACTGTCTTCTGTTGCTTCCTGTGTTTCCTGTGGTGTGGGGTTGCAGGAATATTCAGAACAGGTCTGGACTTGCGGGTGAAGCTTTGAGCACTGTCTTTTGAGAAAGGAGCTCCACCAGGGATCTGCCTCCAGGGAAACTGCAACCTTGCACCTCCAGCATCTGGAAACAATGATTCTTCCATCCATCTACTTGGAACCCGTTAAAAGATTCCAGGTGGCATCATAATCACCAACTAGCATGATCTTCCTTTACATTGCCATCTTCTATGCCTCTGAGAAGACAGATAACACATGGTCTAGATAGTTTGCTGGGCTGAATGCTGCCAAATGGGAACATATTTGCTTAAAGACATGAACGTTTGCCATCCTTACATTCTGGAGGCGTAATCTACTTCCAGTTTTATTTGTTCTTTATTCTTGTAAGTACAGCCTAAAAGAAAAGCCATCTTAGTGGGAGAGACAATAGCCATAGAAATGCTGAAGGATTCCCCTCCCTAAAGCCAACCTGTTACTTGGAAGCTGAAGTTCATTTTGTAGTCCAAAGGAAATTGGGTTTCTGCTTTTTTTTATTTTTCCATTCAAAAATTTCCACTTCCTCCCCTTCTCCCGTTCCCCTCCTGCTCCCCCACTAACCCTCCTCCCTCCCCCTCCAGCCTTAAGACAGGACAAGGTACCCTGCCCTGTGGGAAGTTCAAGGCCACCCCCTCCTTCCCGGCCTAGGAAGATATACATCCAAGTAAACTAGGGTCCCAAAAAGCCAATATATGCAGAATAGACAGGTCCCAGTACCATTATCGATGGCTTTGCAGTCTGCCCCCATTGGCAGCCACATTCAGAGAGTCCAGTTTGATGACATGCTTGTTCAGACCCGGTCCAGCTGGATTTGGTGAGCTCCCATTAGATCAGGCAAACTTTCTCAGTGGGTTGACCAACCCCTCATGGTCCTCACTTCCTTGCTCATCTTCTTCCTCCTTCTGCTCTTTAAGTGGACCTTGGGAGGTCAGTCCATTGCTCTGATGTGGATGTGGGTATCTGTCTCTATCTCCATCCATCGGATGAAATTTCTATGGTGGTGATCAAAATATTCATCAGTGTGACTATGGGACAAGGCCAGTTCAGGCACCCTCTCCTCTGCTGCCCATGGACCTAGCTGGGGACATCCCCGTGGACACCTGGGATACTGTCTAGAGCCAAGTCCCTTGCCAACCCTAAAACAGCTCCCTTAATACAGATATCTTATTCCCTGCTCTAATAACTGACCTTCCTGCATCTCCACCCCCCCACTCCCCCAAGCTCTCCCCAGACCTTCCCTTCTCCCTTCTCCTTCCCCTTCTCCCATTCCCCCAGCCCCACCCCTACACCTACTCCTACCCCTGTGCTCCCACCTTTTGCCTGGCGATCTTTCTTGCTTCCAATTTCCAAGAGGATCTATATATGTTTTTCTATGGGTTCATCTTGCTTTTTTGGCTTCTCAACATCTGTGAACTATAGGCTTAATGTCCTTTGTTTATGGCTAGAATCTACTAATGAGTGAGTACATACCGTATTCATCTTTTTGGGTCTGGGTTATCTCACTCAGGATAGTGTTTTCTAATTTCCATCCATTTGCATGCAAAATTCAAGATGTCATTGTTTTTTACCGCTGAGTAGTACTCTAATGTATATATACTACACACTTTATTTATCCATTCTTCCATTGAGGGGCATCTAGGTTGTTTCTAGGTTCTGGCTATTAAAAATAATGCTGCTATGAACATAGTTGAACAAATGCTTTTGTAGTATGATTGGGCATCTCTTGGGTATATTCCCAAGAGTGGTATTGCTGGATCCTGAGGTAGGTTGATTCCCAATTTCCTGAGACACCACCACACTGATTTCCAGAGTGGTTGCACAAGTTTACATTCCTACAAGCAATGGATGAGTGTTCCCCTTACTCCACATCCTCTCCAGCATAGGCTATCATTGGGGTTTTGATTTTAGCCATTCTGACAGGTGTAAGATGGTATCTCAAAGTTGTTTTGATTTGCATTTCCCTGATGGCTAAGGAAGTTGAACGTGACCTTAAGTATTTTTGGCCATTTGAACTTCTTCTGTTGAGAATTCTCTGTTCAGATCATTACCCCATTTTTTAATTGGGGTATTTAGAATTTTAATGTCTAGTTTCTTGAGTTCTTTATATATTTTGGAGATCAGACCTTTGTCTGATGTGGGGTTGGTGAAGATTTTCTGCCATTAAGTAGGCTGCCTTTTTGTCTTAATGGCAGTGTCCTTTGCTTTACAGAAGCTTCTCAGTTTCAGGAGGTCCCATTTATTCATTGTTGCTCTTACTGTCTGTGCTACAGGAGACATAGGAAGTGGTCTCCTGTGCCCATGTATTGCAGGCTACTTCCCACTTTCTCTTCTATCAGGTTCAGTGTGGTCGTATTTATACTGAGGTCCTTAATCCATTTGAACTTGATATTTGTGCATGGTGATAGATTAGGATCTACTTTTATTTCCTAATGGTTGATATCCAGTGATGCCAGCACCATTTGTTAAAGATGCTTTTTTTCTTCCACTGTATAATTTTAGCCTCTTTGTCAAATATGAGGTGTTCATAGGTTTGTGCATTTATATCCGGGTCTTTGATTCGATTCCATTGGTCAACGTCTCTGTTTTTGTGCCAGTACCAACCTGTTTTCATTACTGTAGCTCTGTAACAGAGTTGAAGTCAGGTATGGTAATGCCTCCTGCAATTCCTTTATTGTATAGGATTGTTTTGGATATCCTGGGCTTTTTGTTTTTCCATATAAAGTTAGTTATTGTTCTCTCAAGGTCTATGAAGAATTTTGTTGGGATTTTGGTGGGGATTGCATTGAATCTATAGATTGTCTTTGGTAGAATTGCCATTTTTACTATATTGATCCTACCAGTCCAGGAGCATGGGAGATCCTTCCATTTTCTGGTATCCTCTTCAATTTCTTTCTTCAAGGTCTTAAAGTTCTTGTCAAATAGATCTTTCACTTCCTTGGTTAGTGTTACCCCAAGTTACTTTATGCTATTTGTGGCTATCGTGAAAGGTGATGCTTCTCTGATTTCCCTCTCTGCTTCTTTATTCTTTGTGTAGAGGAGGGCTACTGATTTTTTTTGAGTTGACCTTGTATCCTGCCACATCACTGAAGGTATTTATTAGCTGTAGGAGTTCTGTGGTAGAGTTTTTGGGGTCACTTATGTACACTATCATATCATCTGCAAATAATGAAAGTTTGACTTCTTCCTTTCCAATTCGAATCCCCTTGATCTCCTTATGTTGTCTTAGAGCTATTGCTAGAACTTCAAGCACTATATTGAAGAGATATGGAAAGAGTGGACAGCCTTGTCTTGTTCCTGATTTTAGTGGAATCGCTTTGAGTTTCTCTCCATTTAATTTGATGGTAGCTGTCGGCTTGCTGTATATTGCTTTTATTATATTTAGATATGATATCCCTAATCTTGTATCCCTAATCTCTCCAAGACCTTTATCATAAAGGGGTGTTGGATTTTGTCAAATGCTTTTTCAGCATCTAATGAAATGATCGTATGTTTTTTTTTCTTTTAGTTTATTTATTTGATGGATTACATTGATAGATTTTGGTATGTTGAACCAGCCCTGCATCTCTGGGATGAAGCCTACTTGATCATAATGGAAAATTTTTTTGATATGTTCTTGGATTCAGTTTGCCAGTATTTTATTGAGAATTTTTGCATTGATGTTCATGATTGAGATTTGGCTGTAATTCTCTTTCTTGGTTGCATCTTTGTGTGGTTTTGGTACCAAGGTAACTGTAGCTCCATAAAAAGTGTTTGACAATGACTATTCTGTTTCTATTATGTAAAACACATTAAGGATTATAGAACTTCTTCTTGGAAGTACTGGTAGAATTCTGCATTGAAACTATCTGGTCCTGGGCTTTTTTTGGTTGGGAGGTTTTTGATAACAACTTCTACTTCCTCGTGACTTATAGGTCTATTTAAATTGTTCACCTGGCCTTGATTTAATTTCGGTATATGGTATTTCTCTAATAAACTGTCCATTTCTTTTCCATTTTCCAATTTTGTGGCATACAGGCTTTTGTAGTAAGACCTAATGATTCTCTGAATTTCCTCAGTGTCTGTTGCTATGTCCCCCTTTTCATTTCTGATCTTGTTAATTTGAGTGTTCTCTCTCCACCTTTTGATTAGTTTGGATAGGGGTTTGTCGATCTTGTTGATTTTCTCAAGGAACCAGCTCTGTTTTATTGATTCTTTGGATTGTTTACTGTGTCTCTATTTTGTTGATTTCAGCCCTCAATTTGATTATTTCCAGTCTTCTACTCATCCAGGGTGAGTCTGCTTCTTTTTTTTCCAGAGCTTTCAGGTGTGCTGTTAAGTCACTAATGTGTGCTTTCTCTGTTTTCTTTATGTGGGCACTAAGTGCTATGAACTTTCCTCTTAGCACTGCTTTCATAGTGTCCCATAGCTTTGGGTATGTTGTGTCTTTATTTTCTTTGAATTCAAGAAAGACTTTAATTCTTTCTTTATTTATTCCTTGACCCAGGAGTGGTTCAGTAGTTGACTGTTCAGGTTCCATGAGTTTGTAGGCTTTCTGGTAGTGGAACTGTCGATAAGACACAAGTGGTTACTCCAATTTTTTTTGTATCTATGGATGTTTGCTTTGTTACCGAGTATGTGATCAATTTTTGAGAAGGTTCCATGAGATTCTGAGAAGAAGGTATATTCTTTCCTGTTTGGGTGGAATGTTCTATAGATGTCTATTAAGTCCACTTGATTCATTACATATGTTAGTTCTCGCATTACTCTGTTAAGTTTCTGTCTGGTTGTCCTGTCCATTGGTTAGGGAGGAGTGTTGAAATCTCCTACTATTAGTGTGTAAGGTTTGATTTGTGCTTTGAGTTCTAGTAAGGTTTCTTTTACATATGTGGGTGCTTTTATATTAGGGGCACATATATTTAGGATTGAGACTTCATCTTGATGGATTATTGCTGTTATGAGTATAAAGTGTCCATCTCCATCTCTTCTGATTGATTTTAGTTTGAAGAATTAATTTTGTTCAATATTAATATAGCCATACCTGCTTGTTTCTTAGGGCAGTTTGATTGAAAAACCTTTTCTCAACCCTTTCTTCTGAGATAATGTCTGTCTTTGTGGTTGAGGTATCTTTCTTGTAAACAGCAGAATGATGGATCCTGTCTTTGTATCCATTCTCTTAACCTGTGCCTTTTTATAGGTGTTTGAGTCCAGTGATATTAAGTGATATTAATGATCAGTGGTTGTTAACTCCCATTATTTTTTTTTGTGGTAGAGTTTGTGTGTTTCCCTTCTTTGAGATGTGCTGTTGGAGGGTTGTTAGATTTCTGTGTTATTATGGGTGTTGTTTCTTTCCTTTAGTTGTAGTTTTAATTCTAGTACTTTCTGTAAGCCTGGGTTTGTGGCTATGTAGTGCTTAAATTTGTTTTTGTCCTGGAATATAGTGTTTTCTCCATCAATGGTGAAAGAAAGCTTTGCTGGGTATAGTAGTCTGGGCTTGCATCCATGGTCTCTTAGTGTCTGCAGCACATCTATCCAAGACCTTCTGGCTTTCATGGTTTCCATAGAGAAGTCAGGTGTAATTCTGATAGGTTTACCTTTATATGTTACTTGACCTTTTTCCTTTGCAGCTCTTAATATTCTTTCTTTATT